>PVJX010002348.1:0-33661 GCA_004027295.1 Dolichotis patagonum
TTACCTTGAAACACTTCAATTTGCTCCTATAGTTAAATATATCCACAGTACAATGACCAAAATCAGAAATTAGCATTGATAGAATTATGGTATCCAGTTTGTTTAAATTTTACCATTTGTCTCAATCATGTAGCAGTCTAGCATGTAGGAACTACCCAGTCTAAAACAGTGGTCTCAGCCCTTGCTATACTTAAGTAAAATCATCTGGGGTGAAGAGAAGATTTTTAAAAATTTAAATTGGATTTATGGATCAGGTTGTATACGTTTGTGCCACTGTTTTTTAAAAATCCTAGCTTACTGTGATATAAAGTTATTTCTGAAATCGTTGATTTTAACCAGTAATGCACATTTTCTTCCATTTCTTTCTTATTGATCAGTGATTAATTTTGGATAGGTATATTAGATTGAGAAGTGTTCTCCCCAAAAGTTTGTGCCCACTAGAAATCTCAGAATATGGACCTATTTGGAAATAGAGCTTTTGCAGATACCATCAAATTGAGATAAGGTCAATTTGGATTAGGGTGATGTCTAAAGTCAATGACTGGTATCCTTCTCAGGACAGGAAGACTGAAGACAGAGACATCAGGGAAGAAGGTGACAGTGTAGTGACACTGCTACAAGCCAAGAAATGCCAAAGCTTGCTGGGAGCTCCAGGGACCTAGGAAGAGGCAAGCAAAGATTCTTTTTCAAAAATAAGATACTGCTGACACTTTGACTTTAGACTTTCATCCAGATTTTTGAAATAATTTGTTTCTGATAATCAGTGTGTGCTGTTTACCATGCCAGCTTTGTGTCATTTATATGGCAGCCCTAGGAAATGAGTACAGGGGCTATGAGATCCAGTCAAGCCAATGTGAGCTGAGGGAAATTCTCTTGGGTCATTTATTTGGCAACTTTTCCTTGCAGTAAATGAGTGATTCACAGGTGGTAGAACATAGTGCTGTCTGCAAAGCCTTCGTGCTTTCTTCTCTGGGAACCTAGGAGGATTAACCTAGCTCTGGGAAGTAGATGAAGCATGTGAATATATCCTTCTAACGTGTTGCAGGATGGTCTAGATTACGCTTGTAGCTCCTGGGTGTATCATCCAGGAGGAAGATCTGATCCACTCTGCTGTACTCTGATGCAGTGACCAGTGATGCTTCAGTTGGGGGCTCCTTGGATTGACAGGGCCTGGGAGAGAAGAAGTGGCTTGGTGTGCATCTCTAAGATCCACTGGTCACAGAAGTTTAGGTCACAGTTCAATTCCTCCTTTGTCATGGCGGCAAGGGTGTAGAGTTTTAGGGTCTTTAGCTTTAGTTGGCCTTTGTTGCTAAAAGAACTTTTCAGGTTGAGTGTTTTCTAATAGAAGTTGGGAAGTAGTTGCCTTTTCCAACCTTAAAAGTTTCCACTCTATTCCCTTCCCTCCCTGACTGCAGACCAATCTTATCTTTTCTGAGCCCGTCTCTTGCTTACATTGTCACACACTGCCAACGGCAGCCACTATGCAGTGCTCACCTAGTGTTTTCATATCTTCTCCTGGGTCCAGGAGCTCATTCAGTATGTCATCAGTCGGTGACAGTTTTGTCAAATGTCTGCCAATTGATCACATCAACCCTTGCCCTCCAGCTTTGGTCAACAGCATCCTCCCTGTCCCTCCAGTCTCTACGCCAGTGTGTCCATATTGATCTTTCTTTATTTCAGCAGCAATAGTCTCCTGGTATCTTCCATCATCAGTGATTTAACAGTCCTCCAATGATTCTCAGTGACTCATACCAACAGAGAACTGTCTTTCTCACTCAAGCCACATGCACTGAGAAGGAACTTAGTCACCCCATCATTCTTGCCACTGTCTGAAGCAGTTCTGGAAGTCCTCTTTCACGGCTGTCTTTAGTTGCACTGTTGTGGCTTCATGACCCTTTTTTTTGGGTCTTTTTGAGACCATTTCACTATGGAGTTCAGGCTGGCCTTAAACTCACTTTGTAGCCCAGGCTGGAATCCTCCTGCCTCAGCTGCCCAAGTGCTGGGATTACAGGCATGTGCCACCACACCCAGCCTGTAATGCACTCTAAAAAAGTGAAACACTTACCATGTATTTTTATCACTCCTTGTACAGGGTCATCTTTTAGAGATGCCTAACCAAGACAGGGCCAGTGTAACTGAGTCCTTTTAAGACAGGGAAAAGAAGGTTAAAGTTAAAAGAAGGTGGACAGGTGGAAGCAGATTGATTCACTGTGGAGTCAGAGGGAAAGCCAGGAATGGAGACTGCAGACAGCCTCTAGAAGCTGGAAAAGATGGAAACAGATTTTCCCCTGGAGCCTGCAGAGGGAACTCAGTCCTGGAAGATCCATTTTGAGCTGCGCATGTCCAGAACTGTAAAAATGTGTTTGTGCCATCTTAAGAGAGTTTATGGTAATTTGTTACAGCAGGCAAAGGAAACTCATAGGGATGTGCAGATGGTGTCTCCTAACCTCATAGCAGCAGGCCACACCCACAACGCTCATCTCCCCAGCCAAGTCATCTTGGAGGGAAGGTGGTTTGGAGGTGGCGGGGATTTCAGCTGGGGCGCAGCACAGTCGGGGCGGGAGCCACTGTCAGGTCGGGAGCCAGGCCTAGTGGCTCCGCACTGAGCATCCAGTGAGACCCATCCCTGCACTGCTGCCTGGGCGGCGAGCTCTGGAGCAGCAGTAAAGAGCTGCGGAGGCTCCTGGGGAGCACAGGTACTGGGTAGTGACCCCGGGTCCCCAGCAGGGCCCTGCTGTTACCTCCTGGGCAAGGTGGGGTGTGTGCTGCCCCCAAAGGGCAGGCCCATCCTTACCTCGGAAGACGATGAGGTCCCAGGTGTGGGCACAACTTGTCGCCTCCCAGGTCTCAGACCCCAGGGAATTAGCGTCTGCCACAGCTGCCTCACACACAGAATCAGCCTGGGTGCAGGAGTGGGCGCTGCTGTGGAAGGAATCGCTTGAGACTCGCGTGGCCGGAAGGATCCGTCTTGGTTGTAAACCTCAGTTGCTCAAGACCCTGCGGTGCTCACCTCTGCCAGGGACGGACTGGACCCCGCAGGGTGTGTCAGTGTGTGGACTGGGGGTGCATCGCTGGGGCAGACTCCGGGTCACCTCCTAGCACAGGTGTGCCGAGTTGGCCCTGAACAGCAGCAAGGGTACCTCGGATGGATGCAGTGGGGCTCGGGTCCAAGACATCACTTGATGCAACATAGCCCTGAAAAGTGTGCAGAGGGTTGGTTCAGCTCACATTTGTGCCTGGACAAAACGGCTGTCACTGGCTGTTTAGTGTCTCACTGTGAGATCTCCTGTGTTCTGCAGGGCAAGTGACCCTGTTTCAGGCGGTCTGAAAGCCCAGTTACAGCTGCCTCGGGGTTTTGGGAGCGGAAAACCTCCATTACCTTATGCCAGGGTTCGCTGGCGGCTGATTTCTCTCTCAAGAATGAGGTGAGCTGAGAAGAGAGGGTTTGGCTGACGTGAAAGCTGAGGGGTTCTTGGAAAAGCTTCTGAGGTTCCTGCACTGTTACCTAGTAGGGAGATGGGGGCTTAGGGAAGAGGTGTGGGATGGCGGACGTTACTGAGGTTCTCATACTTCTCAGGGTCTCTCTGCACATTGTTCTTTAAGTCATGGTTCTCAGAGTGTGGTCCTTGGGGACCCAAGACCACTTAAAATTATTTTTATGAGAATCCTAAGGTGTTACTGGCTTTCTGTCACCTTCTCTCTCTAAGTTGTAGTGACAGTTTCTAGAATGAAATGTAGTGTCTATGAAATGACAGTTTCTATATGAAATGTAGTATTTCAACAGATCAAGTGAGAAGCGGGTATGAGAGTCTAACCCATCTTCTGTTAAGGCAGATATTAAAAAGATCTGTAAAATACAGAACAATGCTACTCTTCTTAATTTTGCTATTTTTTTAAATAAAAAAGTTACTTTCATAAAATACCTAGTGGATTTATTATGCTTACTATCAAATGATGTGATAAATACTTCTGAAATTTTTTCTATTATAATTTTGATTAGGATAAATAGATATAACGTGGCTAAATAAAAGCTCTTTGGGGACCTTCTTTTTAAGAGTGCAAAAAGCCCTTTATGCATATATCTGCTCCTATATTCCTCAGTCTTTTAAGTTTATTCCTGGGCTGTTGCCTCTTGGCCTTTTTAAATTTAGATAACTGTTGTTCAAAATATGGAATAGAATTCTAAGGTCCCAACTATTGATTTAGGCCAAGTAGGACACTTCCATGTGGATTGTACCACCCCTGGGAATGGAGAGAAAGGCAAGCTTGGGCTGCAAAGCCACTGGACAGTGACTTCCTACGTGACCAACAGGAAGTGCTCTTTTACTCCCTCACTGAACTTATGGCTGAGGGTGTAGCTCAGTACTAGAGGGCTTGCCTGGCATGCACGAGGCCTGGGGTTCAATCTCCTGTACTACAGACAAGAGTCAACACAGAAATGAGGATAACATCCCTGCTGCTGGCTTGTTGCCAAGCTTAGGTGAGAACGAGTTGTGTTGGCATTCAGAAAATGCTGGTTACCATCACACACACACACACACACACACACACACAGGCAGGAGTCTCATTATCCTAATGAAGGATTGTCTTTCCACTTCTTGTTATTCTTTTCACTTCTAGTTTTTTTTTCACTTCTAGTTTTTTTAACCTCACAATTACAGCATAAAAACAATAGCATATGAATAATATGCATAGAAGTAAAAGCATATGAATAATAGCATATACAACATTTTAAATATTTTTTCCTAAATGGTTAAAAGTTTGCAACACATTTAAAAGTTCACCTTGTGCTAACAGATTTAATTTTACTCCGCTTAGAAGACAGTGACCTTCTTTCTCGATGTTTTAACATTCAGCTAATATCAGATGCTCCATAGAAGACCAGAAATGAAACTTGCTTATTCAGTGAGGAAACCTTAGGCCTCCTGTGGCTGTGCCCACCCTCGCCCCCACCCTCGCCAGGCCTTTGAAGTTAAAGTAGCTGTAGAGGGGTGGAGTTTGTGGCAGCTCATAGTGACTACTACATATATAGTGGGAAGTTTATACAAGGTAAGTCATGTGTGGACGTTACAGCCAGGACATAGTTTCCTTCTGAAAGAAAAGAGGTTGTGAAATTTCCTGTGCATGACTACTCTTCGCAAAGCAAGAATTTGTTCCTAGGAAAAGCTGTGTGGGCAGAGCCCAGGTCCCCCTGAGGGATGGCTTCTCTCTCCCCAAGACTAGCTTGGCAGGTGGAATCCTCACTCCTCCTTCGGTTAGAGACCCCAGACTGAGAAGGCCTGGGGCGCTGAGAGCCCTCCCTGCCCTGTTATGTATCCAGTGATGGTGTGCTGTTTGTTGTAACCGCAGGGTTCTGGGTGACCTAAGGCTTGCTAGGGTTTAGGTGTGATTCATGCTGCCAAGGATTCATGTTCTGGAAGCTGGGTCTCCAGTGTGGTGACACTAACAAGGAGTGGGACCTTTAAGAGATGGAGCCTCATGGGCGGTCCCAGACTGGTTCCTCCTCACTCTCTGGCTTCCTGTCTTCTGATGTGCTCTGTTCTCCTGTCATTGAGAGGTCATCCATCCACCACGAGGTCTTCAGCAGAGCTGAAGAGAAGCTGGTGCCATGCCCTGGGGCCTCCAGAACTGTGAGCTAAATAAGCTTCCTTTTTTCTGTAAGGTATCCAACTTCAGGTGTTTCCTTTTAGTAACAGAAATGATCTAATCCAAGGCTCCTCATTGGATTTTGTAGGGAATGTGAAAAAGTAATGTCAGAAATGAGGGAAGCTTTTAAACCATTTTTGGAGTTTATTGACAAAGAGAGGTTTCCTCATGGGGGCCTGGCTGGTGAGTCAGCGTGGCCCTGTGCAGGTGTGCTACACACCCCTAGGCCAAGAGCTTAAAAAGCCTCTCTGGACATTTCTGTTCCCCTAAGAACTTCCCGGCCCTCCTACAATGTTCTTTGCTGTTCCAGGAAGCGTCTCTCTCTGCTTCTTTCTCTTCATTCCCTTCTCTTTTTTTCCCCTAAAGTAATTAAAATTTCTCTACCCTTTTCATGTTCACTCCCCCAAGCCTATTTATTTATTCATGCAAGTGCTTCATGTACGCATTCTCACCACGAAGAGTCAGTGTGGAAGATTTCCTAAAATGTTCCCTTTCCTGGCCACTTTAAAGAATTGTGATAATATTGTTTGGACAAGATATCATGCCTATATTTTGTAGTCTGAATAATTACTATGAAGATGACAATATGCAATGTATTAATTATTGTAATTCTCCTACTAACCTGTTTTGAAACTGTTTTGCTATTTTTATTTTTTTCTCTTTAAAAAAGTATGTAATGTAAAATTTACCATCATAACCATTTTTAAGTGTACAGTTTAGTGGCATTAAGTATATTTACATTGTTGTGCGCCCATTTCCAGAACTTCATCATCTTCCCAAACTGAAACTCTGCACTGTATTCATTAAATAAGAGCTCTCTAGCACCTCTTCCCCAAGTCCCTGATAACCATAATTCTACATTAGATTTGAGTATTCTAGGTTTCTCCTTAAAGGAAAGGAATCATGCAGAATTTATCATTTTGTGACTGGCTTATTTCACTCTGTCTTCAAGTTTCCTCCATAGTGGAATACATCAGAAATCCTGCCCCTGTAAGGTCAAATAATTTTCCATGGTATGTGTATACCATAATTTACTTATCTCATCAGCATATTTGATCACCAAACCATTTCTCATACTGTAGCCTAATTCAGGGTCTTTTTTTCACTTCTTTTGTATGAGTCCATACACATGTAAAACATTATTTTGTTATAAGAGCAGGATCTAAGTGTTTTATTCTATAGCTTGCTCTTTTACTGTGTAACTTTTTTATTGGTGTAAGGTGTGAACAGACTTAATAAAGTTGTACAGTAAAGAAGGCAGCCACCATCTTCTGTAACTTCCTCTGCCCCTCATTTGCTTCCCTCATGGACAGTCATTCTCAATTCTTTGACCTTATTCTGATGTTATTTAACTCCATTTTCCTAACTGCTACCATGGCCCCTCCTCTTTTTGTTTGTGTTTTGATGCTGGAGATTGAACCTAGGGCCTCATAGGCGCTAAGCACATGCCCTATCATTGAGCTGTACCCCTGGCCATCAACTCTTCATTATATTCTGTCTTACTACTGTAGAAAATGGAGATTTCTTACTTTTATATTATCTGAAAATCAGTGTGCTATCATTTTACTTAAATTATATCTAGTGCTTTTATTGCTCCAGCTATATAAATATTATTCCCAGACAGGTCCCATTGTGTAGCATATTTTATTTCCTTCTGTGAGTACCTTTTATCTGGAGATAATCATCATACCATTAATTTGCTTAGGTCTCTATACATCTATCCTTCACTGACTTTTGTACTAGATAGAAAACAGAACAGATCTATCATCAAATAGTTCCATTCCTCTTGATGGGGTGAAACCCACTGGGTAACTAGCCTGCTCCATCCAGCCCCTCATGGACATGCTCATCCTAGAATCTTCCTTTTGTGGCTTCATAGCCAGGCTGGACTAGCTTTCTCCATATTTCTTCACCATGTTCTTGGCAATCACCTTTGTATCTTTTCTGTATTCAAATCACTGTTTTCCCAGGTTTTCTCTCTGTTACTCTTTGTAGAGGGTTAAAGATGTCCATAAATTCTTTAAGGCTATTCCTTTTGAGACATGTGGTTTATGTCCCTTTGATTCCAGGTGGCTTTGTAACTGCTTTGGCCAACAGAATATAGCTAAAGTGAACACTCATCAGTTTCCTGGCTCAGGCCTGAAGAGACTTGTATCTTCTACCTCCTGTCTCTTGAGGCTGGCCCTGAACTGCCATGCTGTGAAGAAGCCCAAGCCAGTCCATGGAGAGAGGTCACATGGAGAGAGGTAAAGAGATGCTAACTTTCCTAAGTGTTCTTGCTCTGGTTGTTCTGAGCTGGGACTCCAGACACTGGGGAGTAGAGACAAGATATCACCACTTCTTCCCCTCCATATTCCTCAGAGAAAGAGTAGTGAATTCAAATAATAACACATTATTGTTTTAAGATGCTAAGTTTTGGAGTATATTCTTCTACAGCCATAAATAGCCAGAACAATCTCTCATTGAATAGCTTCCTGAGAAAGGCTGCCTAGAAATTAAATTTTTGAGATTTCTGAGATTTTCTTGCCCAACTTACTGAAAATTTATTTAGGTATAAAATTCTAGGCTGAAAATAAAACTTCCTTGAGCATTTAAAAGCATCATGACCATTGTTTTCTAGTATCCAGCATTGCTTTTCACAAATCTGGCCAGTTCTGTGCTATAACCTTTAATATAGTTTTTCTTTTCTTTCCCTTCTGGAAACTTCTAGAAAATTCTTGTTGTTGCATTTGTTTTTTTAGCACTGATGTTACAGAATTTTATGATGAGTGCTTAATGCACTCTCTTTTTTTCCCAATTGTGCCCTTTTAATATGGAAACTTCAGGTATCTGCCCTGTTCTCTCCTCTAGAACTCTTTTTACTCAGATGTTGGAATTGTTGACCTTATCCTCTAATGTGCTTATCCCTCCTTCCTTGTTTTCTATCTCTTTCTTTACCTCTTTGTTCTACTTCATGCAAGGTTTTTTTTTTTTCAACTTTAGCTTCCAACTCTTAATTTACTCTGCTAATGGCTGCAGTCATTTTTACTTTGAAAAGTTCTTTTAAATGCTTTATTCCCTCTCTATAGCATTTGTTTTTGTTTTCCGGTTATAAAAATATTTTATTTCTGAGAATTGTTGATAGTAAGTTTTAAGGTGGTCTTCTGTTCTCCACTGTGACTTTCTTTTGAGTTCCTTTTTGCCACTTGTACTTTGCAATTTTTTTTTTTAGATTTTCATTACACATCTGGCAACCTTGAATTGTTCACAGCATGAGCAAAATGAGGAATATGAGTAAAATGCTGATTGGGAAGAGGGAGGTTTGATGGCCACAGGCCTTCTTGACCGCAGAGTAACTAACTTCCTTTGGTAGGTTGTTGTCAGCAGTTGTTTAGGGTTGGTTTCCTCAGTAGTGAACATTTTAGTTTCCTGACAGATGGGCTGGTGGATAATGAGGGAAAAGGCTTATCCTGGCTGCCTGGGATCTTGGAGCCAAACAACAGAAAAGACAATGATTAGGGCTTTTCCATATGTTAGAAAGCTGTGCTCCTTTCTCAAGAGTGGACTTTTATTTACTGACCTAAGAGGAAAGGATTTACTCCAGGCTGGCTCCTGCCTGTATCTTCATCTATCTGTTTTTCAATCTCCCTTTCCTATAAAGACGCAAGTCATATTGTGTTAGAAACCAGTTGAATGACTGCATTTTACCTTGATTACTTGTAAAGACCCTGTCTCCAAATCCAATTATTTTCTGATGCACTGAAGGTTAGGACTTCACAATATATGAATTTGGAGACAATGAGATATAATTCAACCCCAAACAGGGTAAGAACAAGAATTCGTGTGTATTTTTGTGTGTGAGTAGGCCCAGTTTTGTGTTTGTGCTTTGGGTAAAGCATAGTGTTATAAATTTAATTAGAAAGGCCCTACATTTAATTAGAAAGGCCCTCAGTTGTCATTTCTTGAGAAATGCTGAATCCCCAAACCCAGCCTGGTGGTAGTTATCAAGATCTCAGAGTTCCTGTGAATCAAAGAATCAGAATGAAGAAACGTGAAACCAGAACCCTTGGGCCTGGAAGGAACTCCTAGAAACTGAACCTCATTAGCTTTGTAGATGTGGTTTCCTTCCATGTTTTTGCTTGCAGTGCAAGCAGAATACAAACCGAAATATGGCCAGGCAGTGGTGGCATGGTGGTGTTTCAAGCTTCCACCACTAGGGATGAGAGAAGAGAGGAGGAGAGAGAGAGTCTTGTACTTTTTGTTTTTGTTGTTGTCTCGAGACAGGTTCTCTCTATGTAGTTCAGGCTGGCCTTGAATTCACTGTGCAACCCAGGCTGGCCTTGAATTTATGGCGACCTTCCTGCCTTAGCCACTAAAGTGCTGGTCTTACAGGTGTGCACCACCATAACTGGCTTCTTGCACATTTTCTTGCTAATTACTCTCATAAGCCACCAAGGGATAGTGCTTTTCCAAGTCTTTTTCAGACTCTGTACCTTCTGCCTATGTAATAGAGGGACACTTAGCAGGGTTTTCCTTCCCAGGAGGAGGGTGAGAGGAGAATGGATGCCTCTGCCTCCTTTTGTCCCTGCAAACGGGTTGAGACTCTCTTGACACCTCCTATTACTATGCATAATTTTTATGTAGCTTGCTACATGGAGATGGATAGGACCTCTGCTCTTTAGCTTTGCTTGTTTGCATTCTTTTTCTTACAAGATCAAGGATGGCGGCATGTACACTTTGTTTTTTCTATGTGTGCGGAAGGTTTTGTCAGTGCACTGGCTCCAGGAGTAGAGAGCGGTCCCTAATAAGATGTGGTTATAGTGAGTGGCAAGTGCATTGCAGAACAGGGGATTCTGACCACTTACCTTCTCTTCATCACAACTCTTTTACATAGGAGGTCAAACCTTTTTTCTCTGAACACTGCAGGCTTATTGTGGGCATTCCCTGCAAGAGAACCCCAGACTTCCAGGCTGTTCTCATTCCTTTCTGAAAACCATTTAACTTAACCTCTTCATGTCCCGCCCCGGATCTCATGCCCCCACGTCCAGATTGTAATTGGCCCTCGAAGGAATCACAATGTGCATCTTCCCAGTGCCTAGGTAATTGCACATGGACAAGTAAGTGTCTAAATGACCCTCAGGATTCAGCGTGGGATTCTGGCCCCTGAGGATGTTGCCTGGCTCATTGATGGGGTTTTCTCTACATAGCTATAGAGTGGATTTTTTTTTGAGTCAAAGATAATAAATGTCTTACTCTGTTTTCTGTTGCTATAACTGAATAGTGGAGACTAGGTAGCTTATGAAAAATAGAAATTTATTTTGGCTCACACTTTGGAGTCTGGAATTTTCAGAGCATGGCACCACCCTCTGGTGCCTTCTTGCTATTCTATAACATGATGGATGGCTTTACAGTGTCAGACAGAGCAACTCTGATCTCTCTTGCTCTTCTCATAAAGCCACTAATTGTAACCAAGGGGGCGCCACTCTCCTGACCTTCTCTAATCCTAATGACCTCCCTAAGGCCCCATCTTTAAATACCAGCCGACACATGAAATGCTGTGAACATGTTCAAACCATAGCAATGAACCTATACCAGAGATCCTTGCAGAATTTGTGTATAGTAATGTTCTATCTTTTGAGTGGTTATCACATTTACACTACAGCTATAAGCAGGGAGCCCCACAAACCAGCAAACGCAATCATCCCATGAGCAGAGCACAGCCTTAGGGGAGAGCCAAGGCCTAGTATAACCAAGGATTCCTCCTATATGAACTGCAGGTGCTACACATCCACTTATGTTTGTAACTAACCTCCTGTGAGCCATTCCAGCCTCACTGCCCCTAAATGCATCCTAACAAATAAAACACAAAGCAACAGCAAGGAACAATCTTCCTTGTTTCCAGCGTCAAGTCTCATTTCTAAGCCAATCACTCTCTTGCACAGTGGGGCCCCTGTCATGGCCCTGGA
Source organism: Dolichotis patagonum (assembly GCA_004027295.1). Classification (NCBI taxonomy): domain Eukaryota; kingdom Metazoa; phylum Chordata; class Mammalia; order Rodentia; family Caviidae; genus Dolichotis; species Dolichotis patagonum. The sequence goes on from PVJX010002348.1 coordinate 11,592, forward strand.
CCAATGAGGAGCTGCCTTGGAATTCTAGACGGGGAAGAGGAGCCTCCATCAGTGTGAGCTCCAGCATACTTTTACCCAGTGAAGAAATATTTGTTGCGTTTGTTCATAGCTCTGTTTTTCTCTTAGGAGATCGTATCTGTTCTTCCGATCCTTTGGTTACTTCCTGCCTGCTCTCTCCAGCCCTTTCCATTTTCCCTTTTTCTCTCCCATTCCTTCCTTCAAGGGGACTTCCTTTCTCTGCCCCTAGATACACATATCTTAGAATGTCATTGTGCAGAGTGCTTTGATTCTCATTCTGACTTCTTGCCGCCTCTGCCTCTACTCTTAACAGAACTGCGTAAAAGTAGTTAGCTAGACTCGAGTCTTTGAAACCACAGAAAAAAACCCATTGCCCTCTCCTCCTACATCCGGGGAGGTGGCCACGGCCTTGGACATTGAGGGTTTCTGATAATGTGTAAAATTTGTTGTAAATGGGGCTGGGGATTTAGCTCAGTGGCTTAAGCACCTGCCTGGCGAGCGTGAGGTCGTGAGTTCAATCCCCGGTACAAAAAAAAGAAAAAAAAATTGTTGTAAAATTTCTCCCTTTGCAACAGTGTTTTGGAACCTGCCTTCTACGCCTGTCTTCCTTGCAAGCATCGGAGCTCTCTGAAGACAGAAATACAGAGCTCAGGGACAGAAACGAGAAGGCAAAGAAGGGCAGGCAGGAGAGAAAGCATCCCTTTTCACATCCCTGAGAACACGGGGCACAGGGGTGCAGACTGGAAGGACTGTGTGGATTCTTAGCAAGTCGTGCCTCTGCTGGAGGAGATCTTTTCTTCCTTTTGCTTCTTGCAACCTTTGCAGACTTTGTCAATTGAGAAACTTACACCTCCAGAGTTGAGTGAGCTCACAACTAAAATGAAACCACAGTACTTAGAAAGCCCTCCCTTGCATTTTCTCAGCCATCCTTGCTGGCTTGGGGTGGGGAGCTTGAGAGTTACCACAGGATGACTGAGCAGTTTCTGTTTTCATACTCGTCAATTCATCCAGCCTTGTGTGTGTGGCTCATGGGGCTGGGCTGAAGGCTTTGGGGCAGTAGGTTGAGTTATGAGTGTAGCTGTGGTGTTACTCGAAGGCAGGTGGCTTCTTTGCTCTTTGCCTTTGAAGGTTTGTTCTTCACCTTTAATTTACGTGAATGCTTGGCAATGGATTGTCCTGCGTTTTGCAATGGAGACTGAACATTTTTCTTTTGGTGCTGAGGAGTGAATCCAGGGCCTTGCACATAGCGTGTGCAGCACCAGTGAGTAACACCCCCAGCCCTGGAGCATTTTTGATTCTTCCTTTTTTCAATAAGAAGAGATTGATCATGAGGGTTATTAGGGGCTAAATTGGAGCAAAACTGTAAAAGGGGCCAGGCAGAGGGTTAGGTCAAGAGCATGTCGTGAAACCAGGACTGATTTTGAAATTTGTGTTAGTGTTTTACTCTAGAATGTCCATGCTTCCCAAAATCACATGTGATCAAAGACCAGACACCAAGGATGTTCCTTGTCACTACAGCAGTCATATTTGGTACCGGAAGATATGGTTTTCACTAGATCAAAACTAATTTTTGATTTAGATTTTGAGAAAACCACACAAACACAGTTTTTCAAGTGTTTCTAGTTTTGTTTTAATATATGGTGTTCTTTTTGTTGTTGCCGTTGCCTTGATTATTGTGTCTTTTGAAAGCAGCCTTTTTATTCTGAACTAACTTTTATGGAAAAGTTGCAAAGGTGGTCCAGAGTCCCCATATTCCTGTGTCCTATTGTTAGCATCTTTGTCAGGATTAAGAAAACCATAATTGATGCTTTACTACTAATTAAAAGTTAGACTTTATTGGAGTTTTCTTAGCTTTTCCCTGGTTCCTATCCCAGTTTCAGGATCCCATCCAGCATTATGTCGTGTTGTCAGCCCCTTTATATCCACTGTCTGATGACAGTTTCTTGGTCTTTCTGTGCTTTTCATAAATGTCACTTTTAAAGAGCACTGGTCCAGTATTTTGTTGAATGTCCCTCAATTTGGGTTTGTCCATGTTTTTCTCATATCTAGACTATGGAATGATGGGTTTTGACAAGAATACTGAGAGAGGAAGTGCCTTTATGGTGACATTCTAGCACTGTGGCTTAACATTGGTGATGTTGACCTTGGTTAACTGGTTAAGGCAGTGTTTTTCAAGTTCCTCCTGTGTAAAATTATTTTCTTGTCCTTTGGAATTATCCTTTGGAATTATCTGATTTTCCTTACTATAACTTAGCATTACTGCATGGGTTGTTTATGAACAGAAGGAACATAAGGGACATTTCTTATAGTTCTGGAGGCTGCACCTGGTGAGGGCTTCTTGCTGGTGGGAACTCTCTGCAGAGTTCAAAGTTGGCACAGAGTGTCACGTGCAAAGGCAGTAACCTTAAACTGTGGTTGTGTCCCCTAAGGGTCCATGTGTTGGAGACTTGGTTCCCAAGATGACAGTATGCTGTGGACAGATGCTGTGGACCTTTTAAGAGGTAGAGCCTAGTGTGATGTCCTTAGGTTGTTGAGGGGTGTGGCCTTCAGAATGGATTAGGTAGTCCTTCAGCCCCTTAACAGCTCTACAGCGAGATTGTTGTAAAATCCCTAGTCTGGTGCCACCCAGCTCTTTGCCACCCAGAAGATATAATTGCTTCCTCCCACCTTTGTAGTCCTCCATAAGATAACATGGCTGGGGGTGGAGGGTGGTGCCAGAACCTGTGCTATGCCATTTTGACTCTGAACCTGCAGTATTGTTTGCTAAATAAATCTCTTTTCTTCTTAGGTAGGCTGCCTTAGGTATTTCACGATAGTGGAAGAAAGCTGACTAATATATTTGCTATTTTGGATTTATGTTTTTTATAAATCCACTAATGCAATCCCTCCCACGTGATCTCATTTAATCCTGATTACTTCCAAGTGCCATTAACATATGACTTTGGAGATTAAATTTCCAACACATGAATTCTGGGGACATATCCAGACCATAGCAGGAAACAAGTCACTAAAACAGACAAGAGGAGGAGTCAGGGAGTGGGGAAAATTACAATCCAACTAAGTTGGCTTCTGTGTCCTTTTGTCATGCCACATTCTTCTGTTGGTTGAGCATACATTAGCTTATGACATCATAAAATGGTTTAGGTTTATCTTATATTTTCCTTGTCCCTGTCCCAGAATGAGTCATTTACCCGGGAGCCCAGATTCTTTTTAGTTGGGAATAAATTTAGGAACCAAGGTCTGTGAATGAAGGTCTTATTTTTACACAAGAAGACAGTGGCCCTACTATAATTCCACTCTGGATGCCTACTTTGTCTCCAATGCTTTGTATTTAACATTTTAAAAATAGAGCAAAATTGAAAAACTTTAGCATTGAGCATCTATATACCCACTATTGTGATTCTGCCACTAATGTTCACCTGTATTTGGCTCGTATATTTGTCCATCTTTCTATTCTTGTATCTACCACATTCCATTTTGGGATACATCAAAATATTGGTAGTATTGAGAGAAGCAGTCTTGAAAAAGTGCTTTGGTAGTTTCCTTGCTCTCTTATTCCTTTACAATATTCATGGGAATGTGCTGGAGTTAGTCCAAAAATATACCCAGGCTAGCCTGCTGGGGGTGTAGAGAGATGTGTAGAAACTCATTTGTCTCAGCCAAAATGACCGAGAATAAGCTACCTATGTTCGAACAGCCCTCAAAAAGTGGGACTCCAGCCAAGGACCGAAGAGCTACCGATCTAACTCAGTTGCCTGCAATACATGAACAGGCCCAGCTAAAACCAGAATATCTTCCCAGTCACCCATAGATACGGGATGAATATAGAACAGTTGTTGTTTGGAGCCGCTGCATTTTGTGTTGTAGCTAACTGACACAAATACTTGCCCCATAGCTCCAACCCCTGATGGCTACTAGGATGTTCTCTATTATAATTTTGTCACTTTGGGAATGTTATAAAATTGGAATCATACAGTCTGTACCTTTTCCATATAGACTTTTTATATTCAACACATTTCCTTTGAGATTTATCCAAACTGGTGCTTGCATTACATCTTGGTTACTTTCTTGTTGCCATGATAAAATACCTGATACCCACAAGTTAAAGGAGTGGGTATTTTAGCTTACAATTTGTAGAGGCTTCAGTCCATAGCCACTAGGTCCAAGGCAGGGTGACATGGCAGAGCAGTGTTGTAAAGGAGAAACAGTCTATGGCAGGGTAGGCAACAGAATGTAAAGCAGTAAACCTACCTTTTTTCTGTCTCTTTATATTCCATCCAGTATACAAGCCTATTGGTGCCACCCACACCTGGGGTTTCCATTAGCCACAACCAGAATAATAGTAAAGCAATCAGTAGACTTAATTTAGTTATCACCCCCTTAATCCACATTCACACAGCCTATGTTCACCCACCTTTGGAAAACCCCATCTACGAACACATGAAACTTGAGGGAAGGGGCATCCAGATACAAGCCATAACACAATCAAATGGCCATTGACAGAAAGGCTTAGCCAGTAATGGGTAAAATGCCTATTTCCTGACATGCAGAGCCCTTAGGACACAAGAAGTCAGAGACCATATGGACATGCCCTTACATGCAAGCATGTCAAATGCCAGCGTGTGTCCCTCAGACCTTTATGACATAACCTTAGAGGGCTCTTTGCTCTGCAGAGGGGGCAAGGTATGGATGACCCTGCACCAAACAGGTGACCACTGTGACATCAGGGAGGGTCTAGCTGAGGAGCATATGGGAGAAGAGGAGTTTCACTTTAACCATGGTCATTACCAGGAAAAAGGTTGGTGACCGCTTCTGCATTCTTCCTCAAGGAAGAAACAGTTCATGGTACTGCTGGAAGAAAGCAGAGAGACTTCTTTCTTCTTTTCCTTTTTATTTCATCTAGGCTGCAAGCTTATTGGTTGGTGCCACTGTCACCCAGGGTGGGTCTTCCTCTAGTGAATTCATCACCACACCCAGGGCTGCGCTAAACTGATCAGAGGACTAATCCAGTATCACACACCCATGGTCCAGTATCAGACACCCATGGTCCCCCAAAGCCTCACCTATGAGTGAATGAGGCCGTGGGGGACATCTAGATATAAGGCATAGCACTTGTTCTTCATAGTGGGATTGTGTTTTCAAGGAAAATCCTGCATAGAAAGCCAGTAGGTAAGTCAGATGACTTGGAGCTGCTAGAGTTAGAGCAAGGCCCTTTGGGCCTCACCATTGCTCCCGTAGCTGTCCCTGGCACCAACGCCATCCATTCTGGGGCTACTGTACAAGTCTGTTAATTCCGTAGGTCCTCTGTCTTCAGTCTGAGGCACAAGCACAACATTGATCCTATCTCATCCCTTTTAGCTCTAAGAAGACAGAAAAAAATCAAACTGTGAAAACAAAATCAATTATAAGGTATAATTTATACCCCATTGTGATATACATGGTATTTTGAATAACCTACCAAGATTGTTCCATGTGGAGGTTCATATTTAAAGGTAGAAAATACACAATCAAATAGGCGTGTTCCTTGGGATTTAGAGTACTTGGAAATGTTTCTGAAACTGATTTATCCACTGAGGAGATGCCACCTTTTGCTTGAAAAGTGTTAGAAATTTGGATATTCTTATTATGATAAATGTATTAAATATTAAAACTCTTTGTTTCTAAAAGGCCCCTTTCCTCCAAGTTTAATTTCTTTTTAAATTTTGAATCCATTATTGTGGTAGATGAAAAGAAAGAACAGGCCCCATCTAGTGGTTGGTTTTAAATATAGATTTAAAATGCTTTTCAGGCATCCCTTTTTGATTAGATATTATTTTGACATTGTTCAAAAGTCAGAAAGCATGAACGGGTAGAATACTCTTCCTCCTCTGACCAGTTTTCTCTACTTTTTGGTGTGTCCTTGTATACATTTAAAAATATCACATACACACAAGCAAATGTACAATCTTGTTCATTGATTTTTTTTGTACATTTAGTGCACCAGCAAAAGTAATGTATTTACTTGTTTTCACTTTCCTTTTTCATTTAAAAACAGCTTGAAAATTTCTTCATATTGCTACATAAAGAGGCTCTTCTTTTTATGCAATATTCCATTGTGCGGATGTTCCACATTTTATTCAATCATTCCTCTGTTAATGGACTGTTAATGTCTGTATATTGGGCTATTGTAACTATTTTGGGCCCAATAACATTATACTCATCCCTTGGATAGCATTTTGGGAGCGGAGGGAGGGAGGATAGGCCTGTAATTATAATGTCTATCATGTCTCTGTTGAGAAACTCTTTAAATATAAAGAATTTGGTTGTTAATAGTTGAGAGCTGCCTAGTAATAGCAAATTTTCAGAAACTTAGCTGTGAATAGTTGAGAGTTATCATATTTAGTAATAGCACAGCTTTCTTGAGGTCTATTTATTTTATGGTTTTGAGTTATTCTGTCTGTTTTCTTGGCCAGTGCATCTGTGCATTAATCATCCTCACCTACTCACGATATGCTATCTTACTTTTCTGGATAGACTGACAGAGTTATTACTAGAAGTAGACACTTATGACATGTTTATTATCATTATCAACATGAAATACAAGAATATGAAAACAGATGTGAATTCGTATTTTACAATAGGAGACTATCGACCATTTTACAGCAGAGTTACTGAAATGGAAATAGAGAACATAGCTAATAATTTATGTTCAGAATGTTGCCTGACTTCATGGATTCCCATTAGTTTTTTCTCTAGTTCTCAAGCTGGCATGTTTATTTTGATCATCTTCAGTGTAGTAAGTAACTCAGGGTGAACTGATTTCTTTATGATATACTATTCTTCTGTTAAAAATATGGCATATATTTTTGCTTATTTGAGTTTTAGTTATATTTGAAATTTGTGTTGATTTAAATTCTGCACATTTAAAAATTTTATTCATCAGTGTAGTTTGTTTGATTTTATTACTTTGGCAAATGGAATCTTTGATGGACTCTCTGCTTGTTGATGTGTCTGTATGAATGCCATTGATTTCTTTTGTTATTTATGTATTCTGCTAATTCTTATTGCTTATGATAGCTTTTAGTTGATTGTTTGGAGGAATTCCATGCATATAATTGTATTTGTATCAGTTAGTTAGCTATGATGCAAAATTTAATGGCTGTAAACTTCCTGTTTTTTATTGATCACGTATCAATAAAATCATGTAGGTGACGGGGTGGGGGGATAGTCTGGTTTTAGCTGGGCCTGATTATATATTGGAATCAACTCAGTTGGATAAGCAGGTCTTCTGTCACTGGCTGGACGCTCACTTTTGAGGGTTGCTTAAATGTAGGAAGCCTGTTCTACATCATTTTGGCTGAGACAAATGAGTTCTTCCATGTCTCTTTTTATACCCAGCTGGCTAACCTGAGTATATTTTTAGATTAACTTAAGCACATTTCTGTGAGTATTGTAAAGGAGTAAGAGAGTAAAGGAAATAAACTTGAAAAGCGCTTTTTCAGTCTTTTCTTCCTATCAAGTCTACCAAAATAGACTCTGCCTCTTCAATGAGAACTATAGTGCAAAGCATAGGAATCAAGGAGAGATACCAGGAACTGAGGAATGGGAAGCTTCTATAGACAGGGCACAGGTGATTTTTAGTGCAATGAAACTGGTTGGTATGGCACTATTTTGGTGGATGCATGCTCCTATAAATTTGTCTAAACCCATAGGTTAGACACACCACTAAGAAGAAATGGTAATGTAACTATGGCTTTGGGTAGTAATGTTGTGTCAGAGTAGCTTCATCATTTTTAATAAATGCACCAGTCTAGGGGATAGTGATAGTGGGGAAGGTTATCCATGTGCAAGAGAAGGGAATATGTGGAAAATCTCTGTAGATTTTGCTTAATTTTGCTGTGAACCTAATATTGCTCTAACAAGTAAAGTTTGTTTTAAAAAACCTCATAAGAAGTAGTCTAGTTTACAACGTTTAGTTCTATATTTACTCAGATATTTTCTTCTTTCTGAAGGTCCCAGGTCTTTTGCTATTATTGTCTTTCTGTGAAGAGAACTATATTTTATCATTAAATATAGGTTTGCTAGCCAAAATGCTAGTAAAATGGTTTTTATTTGTGTGAGAATGCCTTTATTCTTCTTCTTCATTCCTGAAAGTATTTTAGCTGGATATAAGATTTTCTATTGACTATTAGTGTTTGTCCCAATACTAAAAAATGTGGAGTTACTTCCTTCAGGCCTCTGTAGGAAGAGATGAGAAATATGGTGTCATTTCAGTTGGTGTTTCCTTCTATGTAGTGTACCATTTTTTTTTAGCTGCTGTCAAGATTGTTTTCTTTGTGTTAGTTTTCATAAATTTAATTGTGATGTACCTTGGTATGGATTTTTTTGGTTTATCCAGGAGTTTGCTCAGCTTTCTGATTCTGAGGTTTATTGTGTCATTTGTTGAGCTTGAAATTTTTAAAAAATGTTACATTTTATAATATGTTTTTCAGTCCTAGTCTCTTCTTCTTTTTGAAATCTTGAAAAATACAGATATTGGCTCTGTTGTTATTTGTCTCAAAATTTTCTGAGAAATATTTATCTTTTTTTTTTTTAGTCTATATTCCTTTTGTTGTTCTGACTGAATGAATTCTACTGATTTGTGTCTTAGTCTGTTTAGATGGCTGTAACAAAACATCTTAGCCTGGGTTGGTTTTAAGCAACATAAATTTATTTCTCATGTTTCAAGAGGATGGAAGTCCAAGATTAAGGTGTTCACAGATCCAGTGGTTAAGTGTCTGGTGAGGCCTATTTCTCATAGATAGTGTCTTCTCACTATTACCTCATAGGGTTCCTCCTTCATAAGGACACTGACTCCATTTATGAGGGCTCCACCCACTTGATTTAGTCACTTCTCCAACATCCTTCTAATACCATCACTTGATGATTAGGATTACACACTGAGTTTGAAAAGGATGCAAATATATGATAGCCATCTATCTTTGTAGTAACTGATTTTTTCCGTCATCTACTTTACTATTGAGTTCATCAGTAAGATTCTTTTCTTCTTTAGCTCTATAGTTTTCATTTTATAATTTATTATAACTTAAATTTCTTTGATGAAATTTCTATTTTTTTTTCAAGAGAAGTTGTAATGATTGCTAAAGCATTATTATCATGGTTGTTTTAAAATCCAATGTCTAATTCAGGGTGGGGTAAAATCCATCTTGGTGTCCACTAGTGACAAAGCAAGTGAAGTTCTTCCAGGCGTAAGGTGTGCTTTGCATGAAAACATTTTAGACGGCAGAAATGGAACCTCTTTTCCCGGGTCAGTTTAGGTTCACTGAGAAGTGGACTCTAAGTTAGGGCCAGATGTGGAAGTTTACTGGATGTGGGGTACTTGTGAGGGACAAAGGCAAGGGAGCTGGTTTAGTGGGAGAAGGCTGAGTATTCAGGTAGGCAGGCTGGGCCCTGTGAAGGCAGAAAGGGAAGAAAGAGTGGAGCTGGGGAAACTTCACATAGAATGTGGTCTAACACAGCATGGCCGTGTGGCAGTTTTTGCCACAGTTATGTGATGCTAACATTGAAAGCTATATATTTCAGCTTCACGGCTTCCTACACCTAACATTTTACATAGGAAGAAGATGTGGTGCCACTGGAGGAACCTCCTAAGGGAGGGGCCTGAACTAGAGCAGACTGCGGCTGAGAAACTGCCTCTGTCCTGCAGAAAGCCCAGCTGTTCTGTCCCAGCTGAGTCTAGGAAAGGAGAGTCTGCGGATTGAGGAGTGGGGTGCTCGCACACTGGGGAGCATGGGAATCCCCTTTTCTGTCTAGAGCTGGTGAGAGTCTTGGCTCCATGACTGGCAGTCCTGAAGAGGCAAGGGCTGAACCCAGCATCTTTCCAGGAAGCAGTTCCCCGCACGGCCTTGCTGCTACTTCCTGTTGAAGTGCTGCAGCCTCCTCAAAGCTGACAAAGGCCACAGTGTCACCTTTCGATGGGGAAGGCGTGGAAGGATGTCCACATGGCAAAAGAAAACCTCCTCATAATAGAGCAAGGAGTGCTGGCAAAGCCTGTAAAATCATTTCATACTGAACAACTTGGCAACAGTTTTCAAGGTGGTAAATTGCCCCTCCATGGAACATACATTTAGAGCTCCGAATACAACCAAGAAAGCAAAGAAAAAAAAAATCCAACCTTCTTGGCTTTCAGCCGCTTTACCGAAATCCAGCCCCCGCATGCGTTCGGCTGGGGGCTGGTGGGAAGGTGAGCTCTTGGAATGGGGCCAGTCTCCTGCTTCTTTAATCAGCCCAGCATGTCTGTGGCTTAACTCAGTGTCAATACTCAAGACCTGGAAGCCAGAACTGATCCCTTAATGAGGCTTGCTAATTGCTGCCTGACCTGCAGAATCTGGAGGATTAGCCAGCGTAATCCCGCCCCTGATGAGGAGCTGCAGCCCTGGATCCAATTATCTTCCTGTTTTCATAGCTGTCTTAGTGGCTTTAGGCAGCTTGGACAACTTTCTGTCCTGGGTGATTAGGTATAACTCCTCCAGGAGGCACGGGATTGGCCCTGGATAATCTCTCCGGTTTGTTTCTGTTAGTTACCTTGGCCCGGTTGGCACCTCTCTCTGTGCATTCTCAAAAGCCAGTGAACCCGAAGGAAATTAGGCTCATCTTGTTGGGTGGATGTCATGAGACTCAGTGGCACATCTGTGTTTGAAGGCTCTCAAATTCCACCCCATAACCAGCTGGAGGGACTGTCCATGTCCAGTAATTCTAGAAGATGTGTTACATGATTCATGCTGCCTCTTAATAAAAGTACCGAGTCATGGTTGTCCTTCCTGTTCAGAGAGCATGCCAGGTCCCTCTGCCTTTCCCTGGCCCCTGCTTCATGTTGCTGCTAACTTTCCTGGGTGAGCAGACGAAGCTGGAGGGAGAACACGGCGCATAATATGGAACGATGACGTCCCTGAGCACAGTTAAGGGGGTTCATTCGCTGTAGGTCTCCGCGGACAGTACACAGGCCAAGAACAAGCCATTAAAATACTTCCACTCTGAGTTTTCCCATCTGACATCTGCAATAGATTTGAGATGTTCTAATAATCTTAAAGAGGAAAAAAACATTATCTGAGACTATCTGCAGAGCACACGTGTGTGCACACGCACGTAAGATACATGTACACTGTGAGTAACGTCAAGGTACTCCAGGCTGATGCCTCTTGCACTTGTTTCTTGTATCACCCTTGCACACCTCGGGCAAGAGCTTTCTTATTCCACAGAGACTTCAGGCTGGGTCCTGGGTTGGGGGAGCCACTGACTCCTTATGTTTCCAGAGAGAGGACTGAGGGTTAATGTTAGCCACCTGCTGTGGCAGTGCTGAGGAAGGAGCTGGGACTTGCATTTTGGGAGCTTTGTCCTGTGTGGGACTATGCCTACAGACCCTGTCCTGTAATCTCACTCGTCACCACCACCCTTACTGAGTACCTACTTGACGCTAGCCATAGCACTAAGCCATTTAAGTGGATGATGTTGTAGATATCATATCTTCATGGTGTTCCTGTTTTACAGATAAGTAAACTGAAGCTGAGTACTTGGACTGAGATGAGCTACACAACCAGTAAGTTGTATATGCAACTAGGAGAGCACAGATTTGAGCCCAGATTGTCAGTTTCCTGAGTCCAATTTGGTGGAACTCACCCTGATTGTATGTTCGAGTCACCTAGGGGAGCTTTCAAAAGTCCTGTGTTTAGACTCCAGAGGTGGAAGAGGATTTGGTGAAAAGGGAAAGGGGAGGGTGGAGAGAGAGTAGAGGCAGTAAAAAGGATCAAGATACCATATGTGTATGTACTAGTTCACCAAGATCATGAACTTGTAATAAGACTAACGACGGTGACAACAAAACCCACAAAACCTCCATTGTCCAGGCTTTTGATCAAGTCACATAAATAAGCATTTAAATCTTCAAGGTGACCCAGTGTGCATCTGAGTGTGGGTCCTGCTGTGCTGCACTTCCTCTCTGGCACCTTGTCCTGTTTCACCAAAATCTCTCCCACTCAGCACTTGGACCTTACCACTCATGGCTTGAGGTTTGGCCCAAGGAACTTTCCATAGCAACACTTTTCTCCCCAGGAGGGACTCAGACAAGGTTGGGTTGTTCTTGTAGAGAGGCCTGGGGACAGACACCTGGATAATGAAGCACCAACACCTCGACGCTCCATCCCTCCCCACCACAGCCGTCTTCTTTGCCACCCTGAGCACTGCTCCTCCTCATCCGATGATCCACAAGGGACGGCGGCCTGGTGGCACTGTGATTACTGCACCAGTGATTCCAAATATGATCTGAGAACTCCTGGGTGTGTGTGTGTGTGTGTGTGTGTGTGTGTGTGTGTGTGTGTGTGACACACAGGATTTTGCTTAAAACTTCAATGAAGACATTGTATTAGATTGAGTATAAATGTACATAAACATGAGTCTTGCTATCTGCTTTTAAGCCAGATATTAAGAAAGTTTGCAAAAAAAAGTAAAACAAAACCATTCTTTCACGTGACTATTTTTGGTTTTGGAAATTATGGTTATTTTTAATAGAGAAATTTATGACATTTACATTAACATGTAATGAGGTTCTTTTTAAAAAATGATTAAATAACTTAAAAATTCTCACTTTGAACTCCTAAAATGATACATTGATAGATAAAATCTGCATAAGGAAAGCTCTTTGGAATTTTCAGTAGTTTTAATAAAGGGGACTATAAAGTTTGAGAATCACTGATTTAATTTATCTCCACTTTCCTCAGGAAACCTAGTATCAGCAGCTTGGAGGGGAATGGGAAAAAGATTGGTGGCTTTATATTTATATTACATTTATTATAATTATTATTTTGATCAGAATTTTAGATAATCTCAATTTGGAATGTTTTTGTTTTCACATGTAGAGTGAATGCCAGATGGATGGTCAGATCAATAATGGACTGATATTCTAAGTCAGCTTACCTTAGAAGGCATCTGGGAATGGGGAAAAATCATTGCTTTCCTGATTAGCTCCTGAGAAAAGAAGCAGCCTTTCCAAGGAAGCACTTACAGTTAAACTCGGGTGCACTGCAGAAAACTAGCTAAGCAGGGGACGTGCCAAGAGGCTGAGAATACTTGCAACACTGGCCTTTCACAGCAGCCCATCCTGCCCAGGCTTTACCCTGTTGCCCACAAATACCAGCATCAGCCCGCACTGGTCCTATAGCCTGTGACCGTGTGTGCCCCCTGCCCCCCTAGTCCCAGCACTGGTTCCGATCTTCTTACTCTTGGCTCAGTTGCTCTGGCCTTGGCTCCATCCTTGGCCCTCTGGCTTCTGTTTGTCCTGGAACCCAGGTTTTTCCTAGTGGGCTGTGACAGCCTGCCCTGGCTCTTGGTCTTTTGTGCTGCCTTTGGCAGCAGTCTCTGTCCCAGCTCCAGCTCCAGCTCCACAAACTTGGACACTGTCCACTTGGCCTGCACTCTGGCTAGGCCAGCCCTGACCCCATGAGATACTGTGGGGGATTTGAGCAGAGATGACAGAACGGAGCTGTCTGTTTATAGAAGTCCCTCTGTGTAGATTGGCACCTGCACCATGTTGTCATCTGTTATGGCCAAAGGGATTACTTGAAAGGGCATGCCACAGAGTGATCTGGAGGCTTCCCAGGGATGTCAGTACAACTGGGATCATTGTTCTGTTTATTTTTTGACACAGTGACCGTTCTGCATAATGAAATACTTTCATTTTAGCACTTAATTACTAATCTTGCAAATAAGTATTGTCTAAAAAATAACAGTAATTATTACTTGCTACCATTTGTTAAGTCCCTTCTTTGTGCCAAGTGATCTGATTCATTGATTTCACAATTATTTATTAAGCTTCTACCATAAGGCAGACATTGTTCAAAGGGTATTGAACAAAGTAGGCTACAAAACAAAACAAAACAAAACAAAAAGCACTGCAAAAAACCTGTCTATGTGAAGCTTACAATTTTACTCTGGGAGGAGACAGACAATAATAAATAAATTTATAATATAACACTGGTGATAGACACTGTGGATAGACACTGTGGATAAAAATAAAACATGATAAGTCAGAAAAGAAAAAAGTAAAATTGTCTCTCCTGGTAGAGATCATAGTCTTATACATAGAGAAAACCCTAATAATTCCATAAAAAAAATCTGCTAAAACTAATAAATGAATTCAGGAAAATTTCAAGATGACAATCAACATGCAGACATAATTTGCATTTCCACTTTCTAACAATTAACAATTGAAATTGAGAAAACAATTTTATTTATATTAGCATTGAAAAGGATAAAATGTTGAGGAATAAATTAAGTAAAGTTATGAAAGACATAAATTGAGAATTATAAAATATTGCTGAAAGAATTAAAGAAGATACAAATGAATGGATAGCATCCGCATACTGGAATGCTTAATATGGTTGCAATGTTAATACTGCCCAAGGTAAATGACAGATTTAGTATAGCAGCTATCTAAAATTCATATGAAATTTCAAAGGACCCTGAATAGTCAAAACAATCTCCAAAAAGGAGAACAATTTCAAGGTTTAAAGCTTACTACAAGGCTACAATAATCAAAACAGTATGGTGCTGGCATAAAGATACCCACACAGAACACAGAATTGAATGGAAAGCTCCAGAATGGAACTTTATATAAATATATATTCAGTGACTTCTAGATAGAATTCCAAGGCCATTCAATAAGAAAAGGACAATAAACAAATTGTTGTAGGATACAAATTGTTATCCTACAAATTGTTGTAGGATAATCGTATATGGTATATAAAACATACACAAAAATTACCTCAGAATTGATAGAAAATCCAAACATAAGAGTTAAAATTATTATGCTATTGGAAGAAAATGAAGGAAAAATCTTTATAATATCAAATTTGGCAGTGATTTATCTGATATGACATCAAAGGAACAGCTTTCCCAAAAAGATAAAATTCATCTTAAACAACTTGAGACAAAAATTTAATAGAGAGTGACCTAAATGTGAATTGGACAATGTCAGAATTAGACACTTGTTTATCAAAGGCAATGTGGCTTGAATCTGTCTGCCAAAGTTCATATATTGGAAACTTAAACTCCAACACAATAGTACTGAGAGGGCGAACCTTTCAGGCAGTGATGAAATCATGAGGATTCTGCCCTCTTGAAAGGTTAATGGTGACTTGAGGCCATTCTCTTAAGCAAAACAAACCAAACTCACAAGTGTAAATACCGTATAGTCTCCCTAGTATGAGAGTTGATAAGAGTATATAAGATTTTATGGTAAGCATGAGTCCCCATCTCATAGCTTTGAAGCCTTTCAATGTTTTCAATCATCAGTTGGAATGGTTTTATTCTGTTTTGTTTGACTATATCATGTGTGATGAGATGAACAGCTGTTTTGAAGAAAACAAAACATTATGACAGCTATTGCTGATTTAATATCATCCTTCTTAGAAGTCCTACCATGCTTCTATTCTTCTACTACCATTGGTTCTATCTATCACATTGTGTCTTATTGGGATTTGAATATGTGTGATAGTTTAAACAAAATTTTTTGATCGAAAATGAGATATTATAGTACCCATTGATCATTTTCTGTTATTCGGTTCAGAAAGCCCTGTAATTCTTTCACTCTTTGAATGGCTTTATACTATTTTGTTATGTTTGATATTATTATATTTGAAACTATGCTCAACTATAGCAGAGTAAGAGATATGGTGTTAGCTACTGTTAATGTCCAGTTGTCTTAATGTAAAGTACTGTGTTGCCTATGCTGTCCTGTTCTGATCTGCTCTGTACTGCCCCCTTTTGTTTTATTCTCTTTAAAATAAAATTAAAAAAAAAGAAAGATTAATGGTGTTATCATGGGAGTGGCTTTCTGATAAGAGAGTGACTTTGGCCACCCCTGTCTCTAGCTGCATCCTCATTTGTCCTTGTGCCTTCTACCATGAGATGCTATGGCAAGAAAATGCTTACCAGATGTGAGCCCTCAACCTTAGACTTCCCACCCTTGGGAACTATAAGAAGCAAGTCTCTGATCTTGACACATCGCCATCTCAGGTGTTCTGTGATAACAGCATGGAATGGGCTAGGACAAAAGGATGCTATAGACAGAATGAAAAGACAGTCCATGGACTAAGAGAAAATATTTTCGGGTCATGTATCTCATAAAGGATTGATTCTAGGAGAGAGCCAGAACTCCCACAACACAATGAGAAAAAAACCAACAACTAGATTAAGAAATGATCAAAGACTTGATGGAAGCATTCGAAGAGACTTGAGGTTAATTTAGGAGTTAGACTTTGGATGTGACCAATGTTTTTAGCTGTTTAAATGCAAGGTATGGAAAATCGTGAGTGTAGAGATGGATCAAAAACCACAAGATTGGAAAGATCCCCAAGCATGTGTGCTGACAGGAAAGAGGAGGCCTAAGGACTGAGGCTGGCTGGTGATGGGATGGTGAAGAGACTGGAGAGGAGTGATCAGAGAAGCCACAGCAAGAGAAAGCTGACGAGCATTTTGCATACATTATCTGATTAAATCCTCCTAGCAAATCCACAAGGTAAATATGATAGGCCAGGGGTTGTCCTAATGATAGTATCTGGAGGAAAGGCCATCCTTACTACAAGGGATGGGAATGGGGTTTCGGTTTTTGGGCTATTGAAACGCAGAATGTGGATGGCATGGTGCTTCCCTGCCGGTCCAGGGCAAAGCTGGGCTTTGGCATATTCCTTGGGCTCAACCATTGGACACTCCCTGTAGGGGCACTGACAGGCAGGGAATGTGGTGCGGGTGGAGAAGGTACTGTTGGAATATGTGCTGGCTAGTGGTGGCCACGTCCAGGTGGGTCCATGACTCCTGAACCGCACTGGGCCTGAAACTGCAAGCACTGGTTCCTGGCCCTGGAGTCAAGTTGGTTCTTAAAAATTTTTCAAGTCTACTTCTCTACCTCCTACTGGTGCTGAGAGGCTTGGAAAACTGAGTCAGTTACAGGTGGAGACTAGACAAAGATTTGTAGGCACTCACTGGGAGAAATACTAAAAAATCCTCAACATCCCTCAAGGTAATGAAGGTTCATTCTAAGAAAAAAATATAGGTATAGGCCACACACACACACACACACGATCCCATCCCTCAGAGATAACTGGTACAGTTTATAAAGGCCAATCTAGTCTTTTTCAATGCATATGTATTTATGCATTTTATAAAAGCAAATGGGTTGGTCAGAGTATAATGTTCTTACTGTTTTGCAGTGGTTATGAGTTTCCGGTTTTGGAATCAGACAAGTGTTTATGTCTGTGTCCTTCATAGAAGAGCCTATGGCCTCGGGCAGATTTCATACTTTTCTTGAGCCTCAGTTTCTTCCTCTATAAAATGTGGATGACAATCATACTTCCCTAAAGGGTTGATGTGAAGATAAATGGTAAATCTCATGTTAAGCTGTTCACACAGTGCCAGAGCACAAACAAAGTGCTGAATGAATGCTCAGTGAGATTGTTGTTTGACTATCCAGTTTTTAAAATAGATATATATCCATCTATCATAATGTGAGGTAACTGGAGCAATCTTTTCTCATGTGGTAAAACTTATAAGCAACTATTAATTTCTGTTAAAATTAGTGTAAAATGTTTTAATTTCTGTTAATAGAAAAATAAGCTCGTGAATCATACTGGTAATGTCAGTACAGATGTACCTATTGCTTCATACTGTCACTATTAACTAATTGTGTGATTGCACTGATAATTATAAAAATTTCACAAGCACTTCAGTATTTGGTAGGAAGTATGTGTTGCCAAGGAAAGAGGGGGAAATTTGGCAAATCCTACCCTGCAGATCATGTTGTCATGAAATAAAATATTACCTTGTACTAATCTTATACTGGGATTTTCTGTAGGAGAGAAAAGCCCCGGAAAGAAATAGAAGTACATGGCTACAGCCTTTGTTACTGAATGCTCCTAGTACCGTGCAAATACTCTATTCTGTGACCCCAGGAACAAGAAAGAAAGATAAGAGCCAGACAGGGAAGCCACAATGACAGGTTTCCTGCAATGGTAACTGGTGCAATGGTAACTGGAGTCATTTAAAGTTTTCATTATATTGGAGGATGGAGAGGGAGTCAAAAGTGGATGGCTATTTTTTAAAATACCATAATGCCTTTACCAAAATTTATAGGTTGACTCAAAACATATATGGAAATGCAAAGGACCTAGAATAGTTAAAATGATTCTGAAAAAGAACAAAGCCAGAGGACTCTCATTACATGAATTAAACATTTATTTTAAAACTGCTCAAAATTATGTGGTATTAGTAAAAGCAAAGATGAATAGATCAATGGAACAGAATGGAGAGTCTTGAAAAACACCCACACATATGTGTTCAATTGAAATTTTTTTGGACAGTGCTGCCAAGGCAGTTCAATGGGAAAAGCAATGTCTTTATAGCAGAAAGTGCTGGAACAACTAAATAAATACAAAGAGAAAAGGTTAACCTTGATGCCTACCTCACACAACACACAAAGACAGTTTGAAATGTATTATACACCTAAGCACAAACTCTAAAATCACCATGTTTATGGAAGTACAAAGGAGAATGTCTTTTTTGATTTTAGAATAGATAGGGGTTTCTTAGAAAGGACTCCCCCAATTTTTTTTCAGAATTAAGAACTGCTGTTTATCAAAAGACACCATTAAGAGAATAAAAAGGACACTCTACCAAGTAGGAAAAATATCTGCAATGCATATTCCTGACAAAACTTATGAAGATACAAATGATTTGTACTCAGAATTATAGAAAGTTCTCTAAGACTCAATAATGAACAAACAGCACATTTTATTTTATTTATTTTATTTTTTTGATACCGGGGATTGAACTCATGACCTTGCGACTGCAAGGCAGGCGCTTATGCCACTGAGCTAAATCCCCAGCCCAAAACAACACATTTTAAAAAGTGGGTCACTAGACTTGAATAGATACCTATGGGTGGCTGGAAAGAATATGAGAATATGCCCAGCACCTTTGGTCATCTGGGGACTACATGTTTAAGCAGTAGTGAGATACCATTATGCTCCCTTTGGAATAGCTAAAAATGGAAAGGACTGGTAACCCTGGTGAAGGTGTGGAGAAATTGCCACTCTCCTACATTGTTGTAGGAGTATAAAAGGGTACAATTTTTTTTCAAAACATGTTCAGTATTTTCTTACAAAATTAAATGTAAAGCTACTTGTGAACCTGACGTTCTTAAGAATTAACAAAACAGAAATGGACACCTATGTCCACGAAGTCTTGTACTACAATGTTTACATCAACTTTGTATATGATTTGTATTCCTCAAACTGGAAATAGCCACAGTGTTCATACCAATAGGAAATTTAAAAAATTGTGGATTATTCAGAGATGGAAATTACTCATTAAAAAGGTAGACTATAGAGATACACAATAACGTAGATGCCTTATTTGCATGAGGGAAGGCAGATCCAAAAGAATACATAGTACTGTGCAATTCCATCTATGTGAGTATGTGAACAGGCAAAGCTGATGGACAGCGGTGAAAAGAGAAATGTGCTTGTGGGAATGGGAACAGGAGGCAGGAGAGAACTGGGCGCTGGAGTTGGGCTGGGGAAGGTGCATCTTGGCTGGCTTGATGTGTGGTGCAGCTAGGTGACTGACCAGAACTCTTGCACTTACACTGTGCATTTCCTGGAGGCAAATTTTACCTTAATAATGGCAATGATGAATCAACAGCGGGGATCTCATTTTATTAAAAAGCTTTTGCAGATCGAAAGAAATCACCAACAGAGCAAAAATACTAATTTGGAGACTAATATTCAAAAATGAAGACAAAGAATCTCTTTTTGCCCAGAACCCTACAAGTTCTGAATTGTGTTGATTTTAGTCAAGGGACTGTATATGGTTTTTTTAGAGATTGGTTGTATAAAACCAAGAATATGCACTTTCGCAGAATTTGTAGCAGAATATTACATCACAGAGTTCAACTATATGGAGTGCTCTAAAGGGGTGTATTTTAGGAAAAATTATCTTCCTGTTGTGCAAGACTGCATTTATTAAGCAGTGTAAACAGCGTGGGCTATAAGTTAAGATAAAATAAAAGCTTGAATAGATTACTACAAACCTACATATTGATATGGAGATTGAGCTTGGTCTGGAGATACCAAGTGTAAATAAAAAGCAGCAATTGATATAAAAGGAATACTGCAAAACTATATGCAAGAACAATGTGTTGACTGTTGATTGATCAGATCACTATAAACATTTCAGTTACGGCTGCCAATTCAGTGAGAAGAGAACTTCTTAGTATTAAGCTTTCTTTCATTAAGAGCAATTGACGAGTCAGAAATAAGAGAAAAGAGAATTGTGTGGAGAAGATGTTAGAAATATACGCCAGTAATGCAGTCAATCAAATTAAGTCTAGAGTTGGCTTTGAAACTTTGGTTTGACTTCTTGGAAAATGGACCAGTCCAAATGCATGCTAAAGTCAACACAAAATGGATGGCAAAGTTCTATTGGCATTTCCCATCTGATCAAATAGCAAAGATGGCTGTCTCGTGCAGAGCCCAGGGAAAGGAAGCAGTTGTCACAAATAATTTCTAGTGTTGCAAGATGGCTAAATTTGGGGTTGATTCTTCAGCAAATGTGCTTGGAATTTATTTCAAACTGGTGAATAAAAATGACCACAATTTTGGATGCCACTAGTGACAAAGTTATGCATCTGTGTCGGCAGTATATATATTAAAAGAAAGAAATACGAAGAAAACCATTACAGTTGATTTATGCACTTGTGATGATTTAGGTTTGACTAATGCAGTCTGGTGGTTTCAAAGCAAGCAAAGGTGTAGTGTGATGACTTCAGATGGCAAGATGACCTGGGGACACTGTGACAGGTTGATGTTAACTGCTCTCTGGGAATATAGCTGGTGCTACAAAATAGGGCCCAGTGATGAAGACTGGGCTCCCCAGAATCAGTAATGAGGTGTGGTGATGAGACATGCAGATGAGGAATCTGGAGTCTGGTTTCTGGTCCTGGCTTGGCCTCCTTCTAGGTGATTCTGGTTAGACAAGCCGCTCGGCCTGCCTGAGCCCGAGTGTTTCCATCTTGTACATAGAGGGTCTGTGCAACGGAGGTGATTCATGCTCTCTGAAAAAGTCTGCAAATACTAACTACAGTTGTTTCTTATTACTGGCTAGTAAGTAACTCCCCAGTGTGAGCCCAGTGCAGAGCCATGCCATGGCTTATGCTCGAGCCTGGAGATATTTTAGGAAATAACCAACACAAGATGCGTTGGGCTGGAGCCATGATAAGAGTCATACATTTTGACAGTCTGCTGTTTGATAGAATTAATAATGCTTGGGAGAAATATTGTAAAAACCAATGGGAGGGGAAAATACAGAATGTATTTGTGAGAAAGTGTAAGCTAGTGTGGAAACTGAGAGTGAGCCAAGGAAGGCTGGTTATCATCCTGCTGCCGGCAGGTCATTGTATATACTTACACACACGTGTACACACAGATGCACGTGTGCACACACACACGTATATATGCACACATAAACACACGAATCCACAACATGCATACATGCACAGATACATGCACACATATATACACAGGTCAGGAAGCATCTTAGAATAAGCTGCTCAGTGAAGACGAAAACCATTCATTTCAACAATGACACAGTCTGATTACCTTTAAACTGTGAAACAGTTTCCTGTAATCAAACAGGAAATGCTAGCTTTCTCTGGATTTTTAAAATGAAACAGTGATGGTGTCTTAGCCTTACTTCATTCATTTCTTGCTAGTGGCAAAGAATGTTTGTCTAGCTTTGGGATTTATTGATATTGTGAACAGTGAGATAATCAGACAATAAAGAGACCAGGACTTTGTGGTTTTTAAGTCATTAAAGGCAAGAGATAGAAAGAAAAGCTAGAAAGGAAAGTGAAGAATATTTCTTTTTTGAGTCTAAAATATCCCCAAGCTTTCCCAGGTGTCTTGGTTACTTTTCTCTCATTGCTGAGACAAAATATCTGACACCCAAAGTTAAAGGAGGAAAGGTTT
>PVJX010002348.1:33761-131522 GCA_004027295.1 Dolichotis patagonum
GAGGGGAGAGGAGAGGAGAGGAGAGGAGAGGGGAGGAGAGGAGAGGAGACAGACAAACCTCTTTCTGTCCTGTATGTTGTATTTGGGATATCCCCTAGGATGAGTGTAACACTCACATCTTAATCCCAGCATTGAACCATGAAGCAATCACAAGCTCTAGATTCAGCCATGTCCAAAAAACCCTCCTCTGATAACCACATGGGGCTTTGGAGGAACATTTAGACCCAAACCATAACATCAGTCCTCTGTCCTCACATCAACAGTGTCCCCTGGGCACGCAAAGAATGAGCTGGCAGATCACAAGGGTGCCCAGCCCTCACAGGAAATGCTGAGGCCAGGGGTGGGATGGGACAAGCCCAGTTAAGATAAAGCAAAGCCTGAGGGGCCTCTGTCCCCAAACTGGCCTCCATGTGGATACAGCTGACTTCTTGTAGTGTAAGCAAAGTCTTTAAAAACCTATGCGTATGTATGTGGTCAGAGACTAAAAGTCCACATTGAGAGAAAGACGCAAACATTTCTTTGAGTTGAGTGATGGGTTACTTCTTAATTTAAAAATTGCTTCTGTTATGTTTTACTATAAAAGTGATATGCACACACTATAAAAATTATAGAAATGTGAATTTCAAAGGTCAGAAAACCAAGCGGAAACCTTAAGATGAGACTTACATTGTTTTCAGGCAGAGAATGTTGTCAGCCAAGCCCTTGTCTAGGAGAAGTTCCCTCAACGGCCATTGTGGCCACCAGTGGCAAGGTGAGTGGCACCCCGGGAACCCCCTTTAGGGATTCAAGCATGTTTCGCACGGTGAGGACTGAGATCACAACCCTGCAAGTTCTCAGTCTGTTTCCTGGCCTACATGTTTGTAAAATGGTGCACCTCACAGTGCATCCCTTTTTCTTCCCTTTTACCCATTGTTCCTAATCCTGTTTCATCTTTCTCTGCTTCTCTTTTCACATATTAATTGCACTAGCATGACCAACCGTTTTCATTTATCTTAATGGTATACACACAGGGAGTGCCATAATCATTTGTGATTTACTTTCCGCACTCAGATATTATTGCTGATTGATTTATCTTATTGCAAGTCCCCATATTTATTAATGAAAAACTTTCAAAATCCTTTTTATTTTGAAAATTAACAACTTTTCATTTTGAAATAATATTGCTGAGAATTACAAAAAGAGTGCAGAGAGTCCTGTGAGCTCTTTACCCGGTTTCCCTGAAGGATGTCATCTTAGGCAGTTGTAATGCAATATAAAACCAGGAAACTGACATTGGTATAGTTCAGTTAGGTGAGGTGAGACTTAATTCAGATTTCTCTCATCTCGTGTGTGTGTGTGTGTGTGTGTGTGTGTGTGTGTAGTTCTATGCAGTTTGACCCCATATATCGATTCAGTAACTCCCCTACAAGCAAGGTGTAGAACCATCCCGTCATCGAAAAGAATCTTCACGGATCTGCCCCTTTATGGCTGCATGCAGTCCTGCCTCACCCCTGCTCTTTGGTAACCACTAATCTGCTCTCCATCTTTACAATTTTATCATTTTAGGAATGATGCAGAAATGGGAATTTATTCATTTTGATTGCTGTAGAATATTCCTATGCCTTTGTGTGAATGTACCATAGCATTTGTCTACTCCCATTGTTGTGTTGTTTCCAAGATCTTGTCAGTGTGAGAAATGCTGGTATAAATGTTTTTGTCCTTGTCTGGCCTCGAACAGGAGTGAAAGTCTCCAGTTTGCGCTGCTGCAGTATTGTACCTCATATTCTCTCCAGCAAGCCTCTGGTGGGTTGTGACCATGGGGCATCTCCACAGGCTGTGACAGTTCTCTGGGCAAGAAGCCTGCTTCTCTAGTCTACAGAGTCTTGCACTGAACCTTGTTTCTTTCTGCAATTTAAAGCAGTTGTAAGAAACATTTCAACCAGTTGCAATGTGTGGCCTTATTTTGATCGCGGTGCAAATTGCGGGGGGAAAAATCCATGGGTCAGAGAAACTTGGAGAAACTTGAATAGCATCCACTCTGGCAATATTAGAGGATTGGTAGTATAAATTTAGGTGGGATAATGCTCTAAGAGTTATGTTTAGAAGAGTCTTTATCTCTTATCAATGTATAAGAGATAAATCTTGATGAAACAATAAGCTATCTGGGATAAACCTCGTGATAACTTGGTGTGTAGGAAGGAAAAGTGGATGGAGCAGGAGGAGATGAAGCTAAGTGAACCATAAACTGGTCACTGGTGAGCTCATTGTATGTGTCTATTTTGCTTGAAAAATTTCTTAATAGAATTGCTAAAAAAAAAATCCTAAAGCTGAATTTTCCAGAAGGAAAGTCAAGTAGATTTTAAGCAGCAGGTCTTTGAAATGCTTCTCTGTTAATGCCACTCTCTTGCTTAAAAGCCTTGCCCACCCCTCTTTAGAAAACCCTCCCACCCTTGACATGGCCCACGGACCTCACGTGATCAAACCCTGCTCCCCTCCCCTGTGCCCCTCCTCCTGCGTAGCTGCTGTCATTCTGGGATTCACAGCTGCTCATTTTCAGGTCCCAGCCAAAGTGCCCTCCCCTCAGCAAAGCCCCTCCTAAGCCTGCGACGTGAATCCCATCTGCTCATTATTGTCTAATTCTGTACCTCATACTTTTCTGTGATAGCCGGTACTCATTTGTATCTCTGTGTTTGTTCATGTGATGAGTTACTTTAGGTTCCTTAGAATCACTGCAGGTCAAACTTCTTGAGGACTATCACCCTCACCCCAACATTCTTGGTACACAGTAGACGTCAGCATATGAATACTAAAGAAACATGTAAAATCGAAGCAGGATAAGTGTTCCTTACAAGATTAGACATAGAATTACCATATGACCCAGCAATTCCACTAAGGCATCTATCCCAAAATTGGAAACACATCCTCAGCAGCTGGTACTTGTATACCAGTGCTTGTTGCAGCATAATTCACAGTACCTAAAAGGCTGGAACGAATACACAGATGAATGGATAAGCACCAAGTAGCGTTATACACAATGGACAATTACTCAGCCATAAAAGGGTTGCCCTCCTCTACACGCTGCACCGTGAGTGAGCCTTGCGGACATTATGTTAAGTGAAATAAACCAGAGGCAAAGGGATAAATATGCTTTGAGTCAGCTTAGCTGAACTCACTAGCATGAGAAATCTCAGAAGGTAGATTATAGGTTATCCAAGGTCGGGGGAGGGAGAGTGGGGAATTATTGCTGAATGAATACAGCACTTCTGTTTGAGATAATGAAAAGGTTTTGAAATTGGATAGTGGTGATGGTTTTATAATATTGTGAGTGTAACAATGCCAGTGAACTGTCCACAAAAATGGATAGAATGGCTCGATCCAAGCCATCAGAATCCTGTTCTGAATCCATCCACTTGTCTCCACATTGACCACTGTAGCTTACCTGTCTGGCTTCTTTATGTGGCTGGGCAAGGGCTATTGCTTTCCCAGGTGACACCTACTGAAAGTATATCTGGCCAAGTTCCTTGCTTAGACACCACCTCTCCCCACTCCTGTGTTCCCCCTGCACCTGACTGGTTTGGTCAGATTACCTGCATTCAGAGAAGGTGGATTTTGTGATAGAAAATCTCCACATTTTACCTGATTATGTGGAATGGGGCCATACAGATGCCAACTCTGGGAACTGATATAGTGTTCTGCAAACTGACAAGTTCATTCACCTAGCCCAAGGCTTCGGCTAATGCATCTGCTGGGTGGAAGCTTTCAAAACGGGGCTGAAACACTACAGGTTTTTCCTCCTCCCCGCCTAAAGAAGAGGAAAGGATTTAAAACCTAGAAAAGAAATATCGTAAAGAACACATTAGCCACCAGCCAAAGAGATTTAGGGATGGAAAATTCAACTCATTTTAGTTTGTGCAAAATATTTTTTTTAAACTTCGACTTCCAAGATGGTTTAGGGAAAAAAAAAATTGTGTATCATTTGGATTGATTCCATTTTCTTGGCTGTACTCAGTACTGTAATTTGTAATGCCTTCCATGGTCCTGCAGAGAAGTGTGCTGAGTAATCAGGGTGTTAAGCCTCTTTCTAAGAGACTTCAGGATTCTCCCAATTAAAGGCACTTCCTGTGTCCTGCGTGATTCGAGAAGCTCACCTGCCCTGATGTCAGAGTTGGCCAGAGGTGTTAGAGTCGGCCAAGTGCCATTTCATGCGGTGAATGCCAAGTGATCATGCATGCAGTGTGCAGGTGGCTCATTTGTTAGTGATCCCAGAAAAAAAATTCAATCTCAATTTGCCTGAGTGAAAAAGGCATTTGTTGTTGTAACTGAAGAGTCCAGGGTGCGGCAGGCCTCAGGTACAGGTGTGTGGAATCTGATCTTTCTCTGTCTTGTTTCTTGGATGTCTCCTTCCTCTTACTTTATCCTCTGTATGTTGGCTTCATTCACCAGCTCATGACTGCAGGGCTGCCTGCATTGCGCGGCCTCCCCCCTCCAGGTTCAAAAATGAGAGCTGCTCTTTCTCAGTGGTTCACCCACGTGTCCCTGTGGATACTCACGATGGGCCTATCTGGATCATGGCCCCAAGCTGGAAGCCATCCTTCATGACCAGGCAGGTGACAATGTGTGGCTGAGCTGGTCCTATGTCACAGACTCATCCTGGAGCTGGGGTGGTGTCAACATTACTCCTATATGACTTGGCCTGGTCCTAGGGGAGGAGAGCTCCCCAGGGGAAAATCTGGGTTGTGTCTCGGAGGGAGAAAGCTACCTACAAACCAGCAAGGCCAAGTTCCATCTCTGTAACCACTCATCCTGCTCTAGCTGCCTCTTCTTCCTCCCTCTTGTCAGAAGCAATTTCCCAGGATTTATGAGACCAGGCAAAGCGCTGGACAGTTGATTCTTACTGAACCCTCATGACAACTTGAAGTCCTGCCGGGCATTAAGTGGCTTGGGTTTGAACCTCAGCTCTTCCTCTTTCTCTGATCCTCAGCACCCTCATCTGTCAAGGGGGTATGATGATGTTTTTCTCACAAGATTGTTGTGAAAACCCATGGGCTTGTGTGTGCAGAGCTCAGGGAAAAGGCACACATCATTCACCCCATTTGTCAAATGAGGAGACGAAGATTCTATGTCTTTTTTCCAAGATCTCACACCCTTGAAGTGGGCCTGGAGCCTAACCAGGCTGTCTCACCCCAAGCTGTTTCCTTCCTCCTTCAGCACCCCTCTCTCTTCAGCTTTCCCTGTTTGCTGAGTTTCACGGCAGGACTCACCTGTGCAGACCTTGATCAGTGTTTCGGATCATGGCACCAACTCTTAGTCATGTTTCTTCTGTGTACCAGGCACTGAACTAGATTCTGAGGAGACAGTTTCAGAAAGGTCATTTGCCCTGATGAATTGGGCAACCTTGTGGACAGAGGACTAACTGTGGAGTTGGTGTGACCTCTGCTGGAGAGAGACACTTCAAGGACATCTGCAGAGGGTGGCCGGAGCTCGCCAGGAGGGAAGGGGAGGAGTAGGGAGACCTGAACTTATTGGGCCTAGGTCAATTTCAAGGAATTGAGCAGATGCTTCCTGGATGGATTTGGAATAGTATTAAGATGTGTATGTAAGCACACGTGTGCACATGCGTGTGTGGAAACACACAGGAAAGGAAAGAGAGACAGGATGGGAGTCACGAAATATTTTTCTGAATGACAATTTCAAGACTATCTTTTAAATTATTATATTGAGAGTATCATGCTGTTCAGCTCACAGCAACTGTCACTAGACTTCAGTTCTATAATTGTCACCAGTTCATCTCTCCCTTTTTCACCAAAATTCTTAATGGCCTGAGAGACCTGTAGTCAGAGACCTGACCAGTTATTTCCTCCCAATATCTGGTGAACTCCAGGAGCAGAACTGCACTGAGATGTCTGCGGTGGCCGAGAGAGGCCGTAGGAGCAGTGAGAGGTGATCCAGCCCGAAGCCTCCTCTAACCCTGCTGCTCGGGCGAGGATTCTGCTCTTCTTCTACAGCCCTGTGACCTGGGCAGAGCAGTGCGTCCTTTCGGAGTCCAGCTTCACACCCACTGTGTGGGCTTCCTGACGGGGGAGCCCGGATTCAGAATAGGGGTACAGTAGAGGTGGATGTTCAGCCCAACCTTCCCACACCCGCTGACACTGACCCTCCTCCCCTGCACTGGGCACTGCCCTCTCCAAGCTCCCTGCACGCACAGGCCGTGTTGTTTGCACCCCTGGCAGCTGCAGGTGGAGGACAAGAGGGAGGTCTTCGCTGGTTTTCTCCGCTGCATACGGCAGCACTCCCTCTGCACGGTGTTCTTTCTCTAGCAGTGATATTTTAAGCACGGTATTAGAGGGTACCTGTTAAATGAGCACGTATGTGCCGAACACTAAGTTTAGCACTGTACGTGTGACATTGTGTCACGTGTCCTACTCATAATACAGAAAGATGCTGTGGTTGCCTCTGTTTTACAGCTGGGGAAACTGGAGCTCAGAGAAGTTAAGAAACCGACTATCGTTATGCAGTAAGGAGCATGGCTCAGATTCAAGCGGGGCCATTCTTGTCCTTAGCAGCGTGACTTCCCTGCTGCTGGTGGCCTACAGACCTTAGCATCATTTGGGTTTTTTCCTCCCCTTGATGTCACCTTGCTGCCCTTAGTGGGAGAGAAAAACCATCCACACTTCCTATTTATTTGTTTCTTCTTACAATTATTATTATTATTTTTTTCCACAAAAACAATTTCCTGTGTTGGTCCCATGCTCCCCAAGCAGCATAAACGATTCAGCTACCTGGTGGGCCTCGGCAGCTGCTGCCTGCTGGCAGGGGAATGATAGCGTTGCAGGCATAATGATGCGAAGGCTCTGGTGAGCACTGTGTCCCCCGTGGGGTGGGGGAAAGAACAAGCCCGTCACAGACTCAGGCCACTGAGAACTGGCAGGCAGAGGTTGGATTTCTCCCTCCGCGAGTGCTTGTTCCTCTTTCATTTCTCTTTTAAAAAGTTCAAGCATATCTAATGAGCTCTCCCTGCCTCCAAGACGGTGAAATCGCCTACATTTTTTGGGTTATTCATTCCTATGAACTTGTTCTTTTGTTTTTATTTTAGGGGTTCAAATTATTTTTTGGCTAGAGTTAGAGATAGTTAAGAGGTACAAGAGAGCTTTGTTTTTATATTCTGTGCTAACTAGCAAAAATCAGTGAGGTTACGAGCTCTCTCTGGCCAAAGCTGTTTTTTATTTTAGTGCTTGTAATGCTGACCATTTTGCTGGCTTTCAACAAATAATTACAACAGTAACCAGCACACATGGTGTGTGTTATTTAGATCCAGTTTTGACTCCAGTATCTTGGCTGATGCAAACTTTCCACATCAAGCATCTTGCCAGAAGTGACAAACCTCCTTCCCAGGGTGTATTGGAGGTTCACAGGACGGGTGGCCTCCTGCTGTCTTCCCAGTTCCACCGGCCTTCTCTGCCAGGCTAGTGTTTCTTCTGCACCCGTCCCCACCCCCCAGCATCCTTTTTCCCTCACAGGTTGTTATGCTGTTGTTCCTTCCCACTGCTCCCGGTTTCAAGTGCCTCCTTTCCTTGAGAAGTCCTAGCTTGCCTGACATGCAAAGGTGGCCTCCAGAGAGACCTCTCTTAAAGAGAGTCAACTTGTGCATTTATGTGTCTGCAAAGTCCTTGCACATGTTAAAAGTTTCCCTGTACAAACATATGTCGGGGGATGTTTTCTTAGGCCTCAAGACTGTATTTCTTGGCCCGAGGGAAAGTGCAGTCTTTAAGCTTTATAATCTGAAATCTGAGATAATCTTCGTGTGATCAATAGCCTGTTGGTTTAGTGCAGTCACATCTTCAGTATTGTCAACTCTCATTAAATGTGTGGCTCCGCTTCCTGCCATGTCCCCTGGTTTCCCTGACCCGGAGCAGATACCCTGGGCTCAGAGCTGGCAGCAGGTCCACCTCTCCTTGGCAAGAGGTTTAGGGATAGCCCATGTGGCGAGCAGGATTAAGGAGAGCCAAGAAGCGAAGGGCAGCATTTCCATCGTGATCCTTTTATTGGCTTCCAGAGAGTGGGAAAAAGAGGACTGAGTTTTGATGAGGGACTGAAATGAAACCCTGAATTCCACCCCTCTCCTTTGCTTCACAAAGCCAACGTTAGTTGCAGGCCATTTGGAGCTGTGATCCTTGGCTATGTTATGGAGACAAACTACACGGCATATTCTAAGACTTTTTCCCACACAAGTTAGAGGCTTATTCACAAATGCTTCTGTTTTACGGGGTTGGGCATCTAACTATCCCTTGGAAACATTTAATGACTGTACTCATTGGTCAGGAAGATGGCAGAGCAGGTTCCGAAACAACCACCCAAAGGCTTTGATGGGTGACGTCTTTTTATTAACAACTGGAGTTGTTTGGGTTGTATTCTAAACAACGGTGCACATAAGGTCACTCTCATCCTCCAGCATACCAACTAGTTGCTCGGTTGCTCTTTAAATGATGGCCCAAATCATAGGTGCAGGGGATCCGGGCTCTCAGCAGTACAAAAAGGTGGAGAACTGACAGAGCTGCCCAGACAGGGCACGGACAAAAGGAGTCGCACAGATGTGGGTCCTGGAGCAGTGCATCTAGGCACAAATCACTGGATGTTCCCTTTTTTCATAAGAATCTTGCAGCTGGTGCACTTGGGGACGAGGTGTGCATGGAGAGCTGAATATATATCATCTGGACTTGGAGAGATTTCGTTTTGGATTATGTAAAAGTCGACAACCACAGTATGAAGTAGTCTAGAGAGAAAAGTTGGTAATTGAAGAATGCCTGTATCTGAAAGCCAGGCAGACCCACTCACAAATGTTCAGACTGGAGGAAGCAAATGAACAAAAGTTGGCCGCTTCTTTTCCTGACAGGATTATGCATTGAGAAAGCACTTTAATTTCGGCCATTTCTGAAGAGGAAGTAGAAGGGAAGTATGTGCACCAGAGAGGACAGCGGCGTTGCCTTTGCTAGGCTGAGCCAGTCAGTGCTTCCACTGCCTCTGAAGTTCTCACGATGTGGATTTATCTGTACAGCATTCACTGCATCGGGCCAAGGAGCTGAAATGAGCCCTGTAAGGGGAAATGTACTCCGCAGCTTCGCTCCCTGTGCAGGGGTTTGTAAGTGACATGCTGTGTGAAATACCCAGAGGTATGTCAGAAGCACCACGCGTGGGGATTACACAGCTGCCTCTGCCCAGCTCATCATACATGGGAGAGCACAAGGTTTGTCACCAGCCTGGAAAGCAGAAGAATTCTGTCTTCTATGACAGATTTGCACCTTACAATGAAAACCTGCTTTACAGAGCTGCTTTTAAACTTGTAAAAAAAAAATTCAGTAATGACTTTATCTCCTACACAGACACAATGATAAAACGTATCATTACATTTTGACATTATTCCCTATTGCATGCAGTTCGGGGATCAAAATAATTTTGCACCATGCCAGGCAAGGAGTGAAGTTTTATCCGTGTCTTTAGAGAGCTTAGTAAGGGATCCCCAGGCCTTCTTTAGGGCTCCACTGTTTCATCGTTCCTGTCTGGAGTACAAACGGAAGCTTGGACCCAGGAGTGGCAGCTATTGATACTCTGCACAAAGAAGGCAAGTCCCCAGGCGACCCCGCCCCCACGCTCACTTGTACCTGCTCACTACAGCCAAGGAGAATCTAACGGAACTCAAAGAAGGGGTGAAGGCAGACGAGGCTGCATTCACCTTGTTCTTTTCCAGCTTCTCACAGTGTCCAGGAAAGAGACAAATCTGTTCTCCTTCCCACTGAGTCTCGTGGGCTCTCAAAGGGCAGGCTGCGGGCTTCTCTCCAGTGGCCTGTTCCCTGCTTGGTGTTATGCCCAGAAGCCCCTGAGGCGTACTCAGGACCGAAGCGGTGTGTTAGCCTGGGAGGGTTGCTGGCCCCTGCCTGGGCACTTTACCATCAGCAGTTTGTCATCTCACAGTTTTGGAGGCCAGAGCCCTGAGGTCAAGGTGCTCACAGGGTTGGTTTCTTTTAAGGGTGGTGAGGGAAGAGTCTGGTCTAGGACCCTGGTCAAGGCCTCTTCTTGGCCTGCAGATGGCCAGCGTTATGTTGACACATGTGCCTGTCCATCTCCAAATTTTCTCTTCTTACCAGGATGCGTGTATATTGGGGCCCACCCTAGTGACCGCAGGTTAACTTGACTGTTTTTGTAAAGACTATCTTCAAATGAGGTCACACTTACAGATATGTGGGTTAGGCCTTCACCATTTGAATTGAGGGGGGTGGGGCACAGTTCAGTTTTTAATAGCAAGAACAGGCCATGGCTGTGGGCTGTCTTTGGCCAACATCAAGCCAAGCTAAAGGAAAGGATCTGGGAGTAAAGGATGCAAGAGAGAAGGAAGATGATGGGGGGAAAGGGGGAAGTGCGGGGTCTGCGGTGGAGGGATGTGGTCCTGTTCCCACACTTAGTGCAAACTGAGCCCGCTGCAGGGCAGAGACGGCTGCAGGTGGGTTCGTGAGAGTTTGAAATGCACCTCCTGGGGGTGACTAGGGCCTGGCCCTTTGACAGTGCCTCACGTGTGTCAAGAGCGGAGGGGGAGCCACACTCCTCTGAAGTCCTGCCAGATGCTGAAAATACTGGCAACGGCAGAAAGTCTGCTTTGGTTTCCTTGTAAGTTTGAAATGCAAGCGTGTCCTTGTCAAGAGGTGATCTGCTCAATAAACACTTTTCTGAAAAGAAAGACCTCCCAGATTAAATCTCCCTAGGTTTTTAGGCATGAGATATAGACCCCAGAGTGACAACAGGTGTTGGGACCCAAGTCTGGCGGGCGAGGACACTGCCCTGTCCTGCATCCTCGTGGCCATCTTCCCTGGTCCTGTGGTCTTTGTTTTCACCGGTTCACCCAGTGTGCTGAGGAGGAAGCACCCGCAGCGGGGAGAGTGCTCTGTGCTGCATTCCTGGACAGGAAATAACCTGGCTTTCCGCCCTCCTGTCTTCAGCCGTCCATTCCTTCTGTGGCCTAGGACTCTCCCTTTCTCAGCCACAGTCACTGCTGGGTGAGGCTGGGGGCGGCGGTGAATGTGGGTGAGGACCCGGTCCCCAATCTGAGCCCTGGAGCAGCAGGCAACACAGAAGCGAGAGCACCTCATCCTCTCTTCTCCCTGGGGAGGAGGGCCCAGGGGACCCAACAATCCCAATTCAGGAAACAGCATCCCCATCCTTTACCCTCCATAAGAGAACGTCAAGCATTCTGGGTGAGAAATAGGGGGCTTTGTGTTTTTAGGGGAGACAGGCCTAGTGGGTAGCAGGAAGCATATTTCTGATGCTGAGTAGATTTCCCTGCAGTCGCGATTCATTTCTGTTCTCTCTAGCTCTGCACAGTGTGGATAATGGGGTTTTAATATTTAACCAGGTCTGAATACCAAGGGAGAACCTGCTGGACAAGTGAGTAGTTTTGACCTAAATATTCAGACATCTGATTTCTCCCAAATGAGGCCTGGTTCTTGTTTTGTGAGCTGCAGGCCCAGAGATCTTCTCCCTGCCTTCTCCTAAAATTTATTGACAACACATTTGAAAAGGTAGAGAAGCAAATAGACAAAAAAATTAAAATTCTCCAATGTGTTCTTTTCCAGATATAATAATTTTTAGATTTCAATAATAATAATTTTGAGGTTTCAGTATATGTCTCTCTGGGCTTTTTTCCATGCCAACATATCTACCAGAGGGATAGCTTAGATTTTTTACCAAATGAGATCCACTTATAGGTGCTATTTTTTTAGCCTTACAGTTTATATTTAACATTATGTAGCAAATGTTTTTATGCAACAATGAACACACATAGGCATTTTCATTTTTGATAGCACCACAAAAGTCTGTTAAATCCTTCGCGGGTGGCCTGAGTTAAGACATCTCCCTTCAGCGTGGGAGGCCACTAAAACCCTTCCTGCTTGGAGGGATAATTCTGAGGTGCTTGGTATCATTTCTCGTATCTCTCAGGGAGGCCAAGGTGAGTTCAACAATAAGTTGAATGTTGCTATCTCAGGTGTGTTCAGGGTGGGGGTCCGGGGGTTAATCAATGACGTTCTTTGCAGAGACTGAGAAACAACAATTATCTTTGATTTTTCCTAGGAGTAGTTCATGTATCCTCTAAAAATCCTGAACCGCAGTCACATATACCTCTCTGGCAAAGCCGGCCATTAGGGTGCAAATAATCAGCTCCCCCTCCCTGCCTTCCTGTGGGTTTTTCTTACCCACTTTACTCCTTTTTTGTTTTTGTTGCCTTCAAGTTCTTTTTAGCAGATAAACGTGGTAATGAATGCCAAAAGTTTGAAAAAAAGCTATGGGAAAGAAACTTAGAATGGACCAATGTCTGTTTGCTTTTCTCCCCTGTGAGTAGGAAACAGAACAGGAACAATAAAAGCGTGCTTGCAGTTAGCCTGAGGAAGCCCCCTGGACCCTTTCAGGAGCCACTGGTATCTGTGAAAGCAGGTCTGAGGACCACCTGCCCTCCCGAGAGGTGTCGGTGCATTTCCCAGATACCTGTTACCAGCCACTCTGGGGGGTGAGGAAGAGGAGGGAGAGTGGCTGGTGGGGAAGGCTCGGGACCCTGCACCCCCAAGGAGGTCTCAGTGCCTTGACCGGTGCTGTGTCACAGGCTGAACCAAGCCTGAGTGCTCGTCCTATGCACCAGAGACTAGAAAGTCAGACTCAGGAAGAGGGAAAAATGGTAGGGAGCAACATTGTTTGTAGAAGATGGAAGAATATAGTCTTTGATACAGAAATTTGATTCTAACATCATTTCATTGGTATTTAACACCCCTCCACACTATATTAGATTAACAGTGGTAACACAGGAGTTTTGAGGTTTGGTGAAGAAGCCCCATTTTTGAGATTTTGGTTCTAATCTGATTAAAAAATGAGCCAAAAAATATAATCTCTATCAAAATCCCACCTGATCTATTTTCCTTTTTTTGCAGAAATAATAAACTGATTATAAAATTTGTATGGAAATGTAAAAGAAATCCACAGTAGCCAAAACAATTTTTATAAAGTAGAACAAAATAGAAGAACTAACACTTCAATTGAAAACTTACTAGGAAGCTATAGTAATCAAGATTGTGTGGTGTTTGTGTAAAGACAGATACATGAACAATGGAATAAAGGGTCTAGAAATAAATCCTCACATTTATGGTCAAGTAATAGTCACCTAGAGTGCCAAAACAATTTAACGAAGGAAGAATAGTGTTTTCAACACATGGTGCTGGGACAACTGGATAGTCAAGGACCGGGGATGTAGCTCAGTGGTAGAGCACTTGCCTAGCATGTGTGAGGCCTTGGGTTCCATCTGTAAAAGCATGAATTTGGACCCATACTTCCCACTATACATAAAAATTAACTCAAAATGACCTCAACCTAAATGTGTAAGCTAAAACTCACAACACTTTGAAGAGAGGTTTAAATTTTTGTGACCTTGATTTAGGCATTGATTTACTAGATGTGATGGCAAAAGCATAACCAACCAAAGAAAGTAGGTAAATTAAGCTTCATCAAAATTTAAAAATATATTTTATGTGTCGGTCCGAGTGGGAAAATATTTGTAAATCAAATACATCATAAGGATACAGCACCTGAAGTATAAAAAGATCTACAATAGCTGAACAATAGAAAGATAAATAGCTCAATTAAAAAGAACAGAAATCTGAATAGCCATTTCTCCAGAGAAGATACACTAATTACTAGTAAACATAGGAAAACTGTTCAAGATCTTTATTATTAGGAACATGCTAACCAAAATCACAAAGGAAAAACCATCTCTATACCAGAAAGATGGCTATAACAAAAGAGAGCCTTCCAATTATTGATGAGGATATAGAGAAATTAGAACCACCACACATTGCTGGTGGTGATGCAAAATGTCACAGATTTGAAAAACCACTTAGCACTTCCTGAAAAGTTTAAAGTTACCAGATAACACAGCAGTTCTCCTCCTAGATAGGTAAGAACATTGCCCACAAGATAATTGAAAAATATAAGTCTACACAAACACTTGTGTTCAAATGTTCACAGCATAATTACTCATAATATCCCAAAACTGAAAACAATCCAAACTTCCATCAGTTGTTAACTGGTGAATGGGTAAACAAAATCGGGGAGTATTTATACAATTAAATATTATTAGCCAAAAACAGAAATAAAATACCAACACGTGTTTCATCATTGATAATTTTGAAATCACTGTGATTACTGAAAGAATCCAGACACAAAGATGGCATATTATGATTCCATCTATGAAAAATGTTGAGAATAAGAAAATTCAAGAAAGCAGATTACAAGTTACCAAGGACTGCAGGTGAGGCTTATGGGGAGTGATACTAATGGTTCTTTGGGGGGGGTGAAGAAGTTTTTTTAAATTATTATTTTGAAGGTAGTAAAATACAACAGAACAAGACAGAACAAAGCCAATTGAGAGAGTGCAGTGAAATTGTTACAGGACTTCACAGCAGGTTACTGGGATAACAGTAATAGGTATCATAGTATATCTTGTTATCTTCACAATAGTTGTTCTTTCAATTAAGTATAGCAAAATCAAATGAAATACAGAACATTATAGAATTTATCAAAACAGAATATTGAATAGAGCAATACGATTATTTGGAACGAAGCAAAACAACGATAACAATATTTGCCTTCAAAGAGATGGTAGAAGAAAATCCCCTCATTTGCTATATTGCATAAGGTCAGCCTCCCAAGAGATGCTCAGACCTCTGGCTCCCATTTGCTAATGGGGTGGGGAGGGGATGGGAAGTTTGATTCTCATCTCTTGTGCTGGTAGGCTCACAGCTGCTTACCAGGGAGGCGAGCTGGTTGCTTGGTTTCCCAGCGCCCTAAGTTCCAACATGGCGCAGATCTTGGGAGACGCCAGGTGGTTCTCCCCCTGGGGAGGCCGCAGCTTGCCCGAGCCATGGCTGCTTATCCAGAAGTTTTTTTGCACTGGCTACCATGGTTATACAACTTGGTGTGACTATACCAAAACCCACTGAGCTGAACACTACAGGAATGGATTCTACAACATGTGAATTATGTTTCTATTTGACAGTGGGCTTGCACAGTGAGGGTTCTGTATCTGTGTAGTAACGGTGGTCCTCGGGTCTTAGGGGCCTCAGCTGAGTGGCAGATTGGTGGTGACAGAAAACCTGCTCTTACCTCCCACGAGTCCAGCCTTTTGCAGCATTTCTTGCAGGAGGAACTCACAAATGGGAATTCATATGATGCGATCTGGCTTCTTTGACTTAGTAGACCGTCTGCCAGGCTCACTTGGGTCGTAGCGTGTATCAGTACCTCATTTCTTGCTATGGTTGAGTAATGCCCCATTGTATGAATATGCATGATTTTGCTTATGCTTTTAGCAGTTGATGGACGTTTGGGTTGTTTCCACTGGGGGATGCTATGAATAATTACGCTATGAATCAATTCTTTCTTGGGGAAGGCACTTTCCCCTTCCCCTGCTCTACTCTCTGCCTCACTGGGGAGGTTTCAGGATGTGGAAATCTGTGAGTTTCCCTGAATGCCCACAGGATTTCATTTCTAGTAGTGCCTCGTCTTTATGTTTTGTTAAATCTCGCCTTTCCCCCAATTTGGCTTGTTCTCCTTTCCACAGATTTGATTCCGTGGCTCCCGCTGGACAGCAGCTTTCACCAATGAAGACAAGAGGACGAGGCTCACTCAGCGATGGCAGTGTTCATCCCGTCAGGACTGCTGGTGACTTTCCACGCTATCCATGCCAGAAGGTAGCTGTCTCTGATGTTCCCTGACCTTCACACTGTTGGGTCCCTGTGTGTTCTGAGGGTGGGTGCAATGTCAGAAGCTGAGCGTCTCGAGCCACGGTTAGTGTAGTGCTGTTGCATGCCAGGGCGAGCAGCTGAGCACAGGCACAGAACACTCCTGCATCCTTCTTAAGGTAGTGCCCATCCAGCTGCACCCCAGAGCTGTGCTGTCATCGCGGGGGGTAGAGCATGGGCGTTGTGGCAATAGAGCCATGCGAGCTGACCCAGAGAGACCGGGTTGTCAGGACGAGCACATCTGCTGGAAAGCAGCAAAGAGCTAACTCACGGAAAGACTGGCAAGAGCTGGCGACCATCCTGTGGCTGTCGGAGGGTGGGATGCACCACCTACAAGGCCGGACTCCAGAAGCCACGCCCACCTCCCCTTCTCCCCCTCCGCCATATTGATTTGAACAGAGCAGCGGGAGAGGGAGCTCTGGAAGGCTCTATCTCTCCTCTCGAAAGCTCCACACCGTTCTGTTCCCTGTGCCCTCTAATCTCTGCATGAGAGCAAAACCTGCTTTAAGCCCCCTTGAGCTTGGTGCAGCTGGAGGAGAGATGTAGATTACTCAGGAATACACATTTGTGGCTCGAATCCAGCTTTTCCATCAAGAAGAAATAAATTTCATCCACCTGACTGTCCGCTGATATCAGCCTGCAGAAGGCCGAGTAACACGAAACTCTCTTTACTCACCACTGCTGAGTCTTCCATGGGTCACAGGCTGCCTGCATTGACCACACCTTCCCCGCGGGTGTCCACCTCTCAAACGGCCAAGCTATAACTGTGTAAGCACCCTGGTTCAGAATGAAGCCCATGACCTCATGCTTTTCATGGCCCCACTTTTATGCCTGTTTGGTGGTGGCTTTTGCAATGGGGTGAGGCAGGTGCTTGGTTCTAAAGTCCCCTGCCAAGTAACTCAGCAGGTCCCTTAATGGAACTATCTGATGACTAAGGTCCCAGGAGAGCCTTGTGATGAAGTGTCCAAGTACAGAGGAAAACTAGTTCTTTGAGTCTGGATCCAAGCTATTTCAGCCATTGTCTGGAGCCCAGGAAGAGGCAAAAGCAGAGAAGAAGCTAGAGAAGCCCAGAACTGCATCAAAGAGAAGATGAGATGACCATCCAATCCAAGGTTACCTGAAGCCAGACAGTGTATCTACGCATTCTCAGCCCACTCCCCTAGTCACAGTGGTCTTCAAGCAGTCTGACTGGATGTCTCTCTGAGGAGAGTGCTGGGCACATGACAAACACTTGCTGGCGAGGGGCAGCGAAGGCCACTGGGAACCCTGCACCTTTGACAGGTGTGGAGTAGCTGCTGGTGCGTGATGACTTCCACGCAGCCGGCAGCTCTCAGCTCACTGAGGGCTTGTGAACCATGGCAGGCAGGGCGTGGGGCCCTGCAGATGGGGCTGGGACCCTCCAGGAGAGACTTGGTTTTAATATCATCAGGTGTAGTGCAGTGTCATGTTGGTGGCTCTGGGCGAGGAGACAGATGGGTGATTCTTATAAGGTCCCATTCTCCATCCTACTGGACATTATCAGGAGGCCAGTGCATGGCAGGACCCCAAGGCTCTTGGGGTCCACACTGGGATTGACTCCTTGTTGGATATCTGACAGGAATACATTGTTCTTACAGCATAATTGTGATCATGGGCTCTGAAGTCAGAGAACCCTGGGCTCCGAGCTTGCCCCAGATGTGACCAGCAGTAGGGCCATAGGCAAGTCAGTAGTCCCATGTAAGCCTCAGGTTCCTCACCTTTAAAATGGGTCTTATGATGATGGAGAGGCATAGGCAGGTGATCCGTATCTCAGAGCCACTAATGATGTGACTAGTTGTTACTGCTGCTGGTCCTGGGAAGACAGGAGTTGGCTGTAGGAAAGGAATAAATGAGTTTTCCTGTGAAACACATCCTGACGTCCAGGCAAGGCACACTGAAGTATTTTGCAGATACTTAGAATCCCTTTGACTCCTTGGTATCTAAGAACACGATATCCCAGATCACCAACCTGCTCTGCCCATTTGGGCCTTGCCAACCAGTGTATTAGTTAGCTTTCTGTTACTGTAACAAAATACTTGATATAATCAACT
The DNA here is from genome assembly GCA_004027295.1 of Dolichotis patagonum. Taxonomy (NCBI): domain Eukaryota; kingdom Metazoa; phylum Chordata; class Mammalia; order Rodentia; family Caviidae; genus Dolichotis; species Dolichotis patagonum. Next base: position 51,634 of record PVJX010002348.1, read on the forward strand.
TAGGTAAGGTTTATTCCGACTCATAGTTTCAGGGATCACAGGCTTCAGAGATCATAGGCTCATAGGTTTCAGCCTATGGTCACTTGGCCCATTGCTTTTGGGCCAGTGCTGCAGTAAGTGTCAGAGGAGACAGGAAGGAGCTAGAGTCCCAGTATTCCCTCCAATGGACGCCCTTTGATGACCTAACCCTCCTACACTAAGCTCCACCCCTCCGAGGTTCTATCACCTGGCTAGCGCCACAGGTTGGCCAACAGGTGGGCTTCTGGTCAGTAAGAATCAAACTGTAGCGCCCAGACAAAGGGGGTGGGGCTGCACAGAGCCCGGCAGGGGTGAAAGCCTGGATTCAGCACTGCCCTGTCACCCTGCTGGACAGCAACTCTGGCGGCTCTAACCTCATCAGAGCGTCTCTGACAAGAATGATCTCAGCAGACTTCTTGGCAGCCTCCCCTGTCCTATAGCCCAAACCTGTGACACGTATTTCCCCAGCTGAAACCTAAGATGGTCCTGCTCCTTCTGCTCTGGCTGGTGAGTGGAAAAACGGATCCCTCTCTCTCATGTGCATTCTTCATGCATTAGAAAACTGTCACGGCTACTCGCCACAGTGACATTCACTCAAGGCCAGGCGTCTAGATCCTTTTAAACTTTGCCCAGATGTCTTGCTTTTCATGGTACTCTCTCATTTCCATGGCATTCCCTAGTATTTTCAGATTTTCTCTCAAAGTCTTGCACTAATAGCCATCCCCTAATTTGTGTCCAACATGCCATGCCAATTTAAATGATTAGCAGGAACACAAGGAAAAGGCAAATAAGATGTTTCGCCGGGTGGGTGGGGGCTGGCTAGAACTCCGCAGCCTATGTGGGAGGCTGGGAAGCTTCCCCAGAGAGGAAGCTGGGGACGCCACTGTGAGTTTGGAAAGTAGGAGAGAGAGCGAGAGCTATAAAGGAGCCCTGGCACATCCTCTTGGGCTGGTCCCACATGGAAGTAAATATGAGCACAAGACAGGCTGGTTCTCTCCCTCCCAAAGGAGTTTCTCCAACGGGAGCTCTTAGGAGCTGGGTTCCAGCCCAAGAATATCTGGCCTGGCAGATATTTGGGGTAGGGCTGAAGAGTCTGCATTTCTAGCAACTTCCTGGGTGCTGCTGAAATTGCAGGTGGGGGTCTGCACTTTGAGGACCCTAGCACGTGACAGATGAGTGCAGTTGTACATTCCCTTTGTGGTCTTCCAGTTTTCCCAGGCTCAAGTTCTTGTCCTGTCTCCAAGGTCCTATTTGGTCCCTCCCCAACCCCTTCTGCCCACTGGCCTTTGGTCCCACTGGCTTCATTTTGGTGGCCATGTTTTCTTACTGTGAGTGGGGGCTTGTGTGTGCTGCTACGCTGCCTATGGTGCCCACCCTCAGCTCTGTGATTTTCACTTACATTTAGAGCTTCTACAATTCTCCTTTCTTCAGAAAGGCCACAGCCCATAAGCAGTCCTTCTGTCATCCATGCCTAAGACACTGCAGCCTCCTTACAGCATTTATTTTGGTCATAACCAAGTGATAGTTGGAACAGTCACACTGTGCATTAGGGCTTCAACATGAGTCTTGGAGAGGGACGTGCCACAATTCAGCCCGTAACACATGGCTGTCTCCAATGTGACTGTTTGACGATTGCATATGTAAATAAAGAAGAGTAAATGAGATCCGAACACAGGGTCCTAATTTGATAAGCTTGGTGTTCATGCAAGAAGGACACCAGAGATCCCTTCTGTGTGCACACGGTGGAGGGGTTCTTTGAGGACAGAGCAAGAGGTGACCATCTCTAAGGCAGGAGGAGAGGCCTCACCAGAAGCCAGCCCCGCTGACACCTCTATCTTGGACTTCCAGCCTCCAGAACCATGACCAAATAAAATTCTGTCATTTAAACCATGTGCTCTGTATTACAACAAGGTCGTAGATGTCAAGGTCACAGAATGGTCCCTAAGAGCTTGGGTGAAGAGGGACCTCTGGACAGGGTACCAACCAAGACTGCAGCTGGAAGGAGCTGGCTCTTCCTCCTCCCTGCATCCCAGCTGAGCAAGACACAGATGTGCTCCGTAGAGAGCTGTCAGTGAGCTGAGTGGAACTGATGTGCGTGGAAACAGCAGCAATGTCGTGCCTGCTCCAGGCGCCGTAGTGAAGCCAATCAGTGTGGACCCTGGAACCAGCCACTCTGGCTTTGTGTCTTGGGTCTGAATTTACGACCTTCAAAAGTCACTGAGCCTCTCAACTTCTATAAAAATAGAGGCACTGTAAGGCTGGGGCAGTCAGGACACGTATGGCACATCCACACGGGTCCTGTTATTGTAGGGAGATGGAAGTTTGCTTAATTAAGCTCTGTGTTGCTAGTGATTAAAATGACATCTGAGTCAGTGAGGGTTACAGATAGGGCTTCTTTTGCATGCTCAGCCCTGGCAGGGGAGACTTAGGAGGCTGAGCCCCGATGCTGGAAAATGGCTTTGGATGAGCAAGGCCAGCTCTGGGGGTGAGAGCAGACTGCAGGGCGCAGGCCACGCGGCCATCCTCCTGGGGTGCAGTAAGGATAAGTGGTCTTCAGAGAAGAGCAAAGAGACAGAACGACCATCTTCGAGTCATGAAACATTGAGTATGTGGGATGGTGGCAACTTCTGCAGCTCCCCAGAGCAGAAGGACAAATGTGGTTTTGGGTAGGACACTCAGAATTTGGCATCCACACCCAGGCTCTGCCGTGAGTGTTCTTAGACTTGAAGCCAAGGTCTGAAGATGTATAGAGCCCACTTTTCAGGACGGTCTCTGGGGATTTGGAGTGGGCTATTGTGTCCTGGAATGACCTCGCCAAGACTAGACTAAAAGAGTTATTTCACAGAGGATCAGAAAAAACAAAAGTGAGGAGATCAGGGGCGTGGTGGATTAACTAATGGTCAACTTGTGACACCCAGTGGAACTGAGTCAGCGTGGTGCTGGGCGTGGAGGGTCCCCCTGAGGATTGTGGCCAACAGCATAAAAGGAGGCCTGGGAGGGAAGATGGGGTGCTGCTGATTCTCCTGGAGCAGCTTGTCGGGCTGGCTTTCCTGGTATGGACTCAGCTGGTCTCATCATCAGAGGAGCTCAGGTCCTCACTGTCACTGAGGGTGTCATGGTTCTCCTTGGGGAGCCCTGGTCCTTACTTTGAGTGTTGCTTCCTGACTCCAGTGCAGACCCTTTGCCGCTGGCACTGCTCCTTCACCCCCACTGGTGCAGACTTTCTAGCTTCCACCACTGACCTTTGGGTCTTCCCAGCACAGATCCATGAAATAGACTTGTATGAGTCACTGTCAGGAGCTCTGGGTCTTCAGCTGGACTCTTTCAGGACATTGCCTTGGGGTCCAGGCCCTCAGCTGGATTCTTTGGGTCTCTGGTGCGTGGATAGATCTGTTGCACTCTTCTGCATTTGACTTTTTGGATGAACATTATAAAATAATCCTACAAATTATGTGCCCTGTATTAAATCTATTCCCTTGCAAACTCTGACTACACCAAGGGGCATCTCCTGAATTAGAGGTGCCTGGTCACAGGCCAGTGAGGACCCTCAGAACCCAGTACAGTGTTGGGGTGGTCATTTGGCTTGTTCTGCACTGGGGACCGGGTGTTCTAGCTGTTCCGTGGTCTAGACTGGGAATTCCCGTTCGCTCAGGCTCTGGCCCAATTTTGGAGACATCCCCAATGTTTTCACCCTGTACCTGGTTCTGGCTGTAGGTGCACCAGAGTGTGACATTCTACGTGCCTGATGGCTGTGAACCGGACCCTGTGACCATTTCCCTAGAGCTGAAGAACACTCAGCCACCTCAAGTTAACATCTTTGTGGATACTGTTTCAAAACCATCCGGTTTTTGTATTTGCTTCTTTCTAGAAGGTCTTCTTTTATTTTCACTTTATGTCCATCTTTTCTTGTTACTTAAATTGAGCTCATGTTCATCATTACCGGTAGAACACTTAGTGGTGGTGGGGATTGTATCTTTATTTGGTTTCAGTTCCAGCCCCAGTGGAGAGTTAAATTCCCCAGAAGACTTTTTATACTCTCACCCATCTGTGCATCCATCCACCTGTCCATACATTCATCTTTCCATCCCTGCGTCTATTCTTCCATCTTTCAATCGGTCGACCTACATGCCCATCTACCTTTCCACCTGTCCCCTTATACCCGTCTGCTGGTTCACTTGTGTGTGCTTTGAGGGAAGCAAGCTCTCACTGCTCATCTCCTTCTGCTCAGGCTGTGTTTTTCTTTCTTCAGCACACGCACGCACACGTGCACGCACACACGTACACAGACACGGAGTGCAGAAGATCAGGACCTGCTCAGTTGGTGGGAAACAGTGGGACGAAAGCGTTAGCCCACAGAGGTCATCTGTAAAAACATGCACCATTTCCAGTTCCAAATTTCCCAGAATTGACCACCAGAGGGCGGCAAACACCAATGACAAATTATTCTACCTTGACATTTACCCATTTTCTATGCGTGTCAGAAGTGCCTGGGATTTTGCTGTAGTCATCAGTTTGCTTAGCTTCTTATCAGCTCCGAGTGCCAATTTTTATTTAAAAAAGTGGTTAATATAAGAATGGCGATGCATCAGCTGAGTAATTCCGGCTCCAGACCAAGATTGTAAAAAAGATGTAGAGTTAGTTTAATGACTCTTCGGGGGAATAAATTGATATATAAATGTCATTAAAAAATAAGATATGAAAATGGTTAAGTATTTCTGTAGCATTTCTAAGGCAGTTGTTTTCCTTTTTAAACAACTGAAACGTAGATATCTGTCTTGTAAAAGATACATCTACTGCCATTTTTTCCAAAACTAAGGAGCTAGAGATAAGGACAACCAGAGATAAGCAGCAGTGGATATGTGTATTTGAAACTGATGCTTGAAAGAATTTCTAGTGTGAATTCACGTCAACCCCACAGACATGTGTTTAATGTCTTGCTCTAGCACAGAGGGCTGTGCTAAGAGCGTCGGAGAAGATCCAGAACAGGTGTGGGCCCTCTGGAGACAAGGGCAGGATCCAGGTGACTGTCAACCCCAGCACTGCCACAAAGCCCCCAGATTACTCTGCTGAGGGGAAGGTGGTAGTACTGAGGGGAACATGCCATGAAGTGGGGTTGTGGGATTTTTTGTTGTTGTTGTTGGAAAGACTGGGGATCAGAGTCCAAAGTGCATCCTTGTCTTTCCTAGTGCTGGGGTGGAACCCAAGGCCTCACACAGGCACAGTGCACACTCTACCACTGGGCTATGTCCCCAGCCCCATGTGTGTCCTAGAAGTGTTCCTAAGGGAGGCGTGTGTGTCTCTGGCAGCGTGACCTAGAGTTGGCATCCTGCCCTTCCCCGTTGGGTAGAGTATCCAGGTCACATGCACAGATGGACAACCCCGGAACACATGGCAGAGCTAGAGTGGTTTTTCTGTGTGTGCTGAAGGAGAGGAAAGTCCTTGAGTTTTCCTCCCTGTCTAAGGCGGCCCAAGATTGTCAGATGCTGTGACTGGGGCAACATTTCAAGGAGCAGAGGTCTCTTTGTTTGAGTCCTCAGAGGCTCAATGGACCTATGGAACCTCGGGCTTATGGCTGTGGTCGACGTGAAGGAGGTTGTGACGCTACCAGAAATATGGGCTGCTTCTGAGGGCTTCCCACCCTGGTCCTCCTGGAGAGGTAGCTGGTCGACCTGCCTCAGCTACTGCAGGCAGGAAGGTGCTCCAGAGGTAGCCGTGAAGAGCTCCATGGCTCCGTGGGAGCCAGAAGGTCAGATGTGGGTGACTGAAGCCTCGCTCATCATCTTTAGGAGCTTTACTGCCTCGAACTTGGTGTTTCATGTAGGGTAGGTACGTGTGAAGCCCAGCTTTTTTGCTCCGCTCCATATTTTGTTGCTCCATCCCTTAGTAGATGGTCTAGAGAAGGGGATCCTAAGAGATAAGCCACAGTCAAACAGCAGTGCTGTTGCTTGAGCACCTCCTGTTGAGGTGAACATTTCACACATGATCACGCATTTAGTTATCTCTGCAGTCCCGCAAGCTGGGTCCTTTATGACCCCCATTTTTCAGATAGGAGACCTGAGGTATAGAAAGATGCATTCTCGGTCTGCCCGCAGGGCTCCTATTCTGACAGTCCAGCCCCTACCCGACTGCAGAGCAGCTTCTGGGGGCCTCGAGGGAGCACCCCGTGTGCTTTCTGCTTGCTGCTGTGCCTGGACCGCTTTGGCACGCTGTCCTGTGTGCTTTGGTTAACCGAACTGAGCCAAGGATGAAAACATTTCGTTGTTCACATTTAAAAAGCTGCAGAATTCCACCCAAATCGGGACTTGGCAGATGTTAAATGGTTAGTGGCTGGGCGGGAATCCAGGCTTCCTAGCACCTTGTTTATGTTTTAGTGGCACTGCCAACTTTGCCTGATGGCTGCATGTCGCTGTGGCCCTGGGCCTCTGTGTGCTGGGAGCCGGAGGAGGAAGGAAGTGGGTTGGTCTAACTTTTACACTGATATCCTTTAACGGGGAAAAGGACCATTTATAATCAATATTTATTGAGTGTGTCCAGTGCATTTTTTAGCTCAATCCAGTGGAATGATTTTGAATATATCTGCCTACTGCAGTGAAATTTAATAAGCCAAAAAGTTCACATTTCCTTGCATAAATTTTAAGTAGTGAACAAGGCCATTGAAATGTGTCTCCACGAAGCCCTCCTAGGTGCTAAGAAAAGAGGCAAAATGGAGGTTAGCGGAATAGTTGTATGTTCTAAATTTTTTGATTTATTAATTTTAGACATTTTTATATCTCTGCCATGAGAGATGAGTTTAGTTTGCTTAGACAACATCCCATTCTCATTTCTCTTTTCACATTTTTTCCCCTTCACAACTTGTGACTTCTACACTGTTATTTTTACCTCTCCCAAGGATTTCCAGGTTACCTCTAAATATCCCCAAATCTCTATTTCTTACTATAGCAACTCTTTTTCTTGACTCCTTTTCATCCATTCCCCACTTCTTTCTCCTTACCCATTCATTTCCTTATTGTCAAGGCTGAAGCATTTAAATGTTTTCTTTCTTTTGTAACCATCATCTTTTGACCGCATTTTTAAGAGTAGGTCTGTGTGTGGTAGTGTTGTTCACAGTAGCACCACGAAGGATGTGAAGATAGTACTTCTTTCTCTATAGGTCCAATGTTCAAGCACCGTTACAGTTTGAAGAACAATATTCTTAGCAGCTGAGTCAAATGGAATCACTTCTGACATTCTACAAGTAACTGAAAATCATAACACGGTTCTGTTTGTTTAGTGCTTGTTTTTCTGCAAGGTTTTCCATTTGTCCTGGAGTTTCTACTTTTCTTTTCCTTGTTGAGAGGACCAAACAAACAAACAAAAACCTATACGCCCTCACCACCATAGCAGCGTCTTCTAGCTCTGGCTCATTTCGTTTGCTGTATGAAATTTGTGATTCTCCTTGAAGATCCAGTGGTGCCAGCTGAGTTCATAAATATTTGGATTTTCAGCAATTATTCCTAAACCCAATGCATAGTAATTATCATTTAGATATTTTTCTTTTTTGTTAGATTTCTGGGAATAGTTCAGCTTTTTAAAAATCCCCATTATCTTTTCAGTTTGTTTTCTTCTGGTTTTGTTATGATACATACATGAGTAATATCTTCTGGAAGTGTGTGTGTCAGTGGGGATACTTTGTCTGAAGTGATTTAACTTTTGCTCTCAAATTTGACTGATGATTTAGCTGAGACTTCTAAGTTGAAAATAACTTTCCCTCAGTTTTTAAAGGTGCTGCTCCCTTGTCCTCTTGCATCAACTCTGCTTATGGAAAGTCCTGTGTCTCCCTATTATAGATACATGCGTTTTATCTCTATCAGCTGTTTGTCGTGTGTGTGTGTGTGTGTGTGTGTGTGTCTGTCTGTCTGTCTGTGTGAATTTTGTAAGGATGTAACTGGGTCTGCTTGGCACTCAGTAGGCTCCCTCAATTTTACACTCATATCTGCTTTCATTCTGAAGAATTTTCTTCTAATAGCTTTTTGGTAATCTTTCTTTTTTTTCATTTTTTTTCCCAGAGGGTATACTTTTTGGCTTGATGACCTTGTATTTTTCCTCACATATCTCCTTATAGGCATTGCTTTATTTTCTGAATAATTTCTGATTAGTTTTATATGCATAATTACTTTTAACTTTTAAGAGTTCTTTCTTCGGTCTGTTCCTTCTCTATGGTAGTATGTTATAGTTCTCTAGGTGCGATTACTCTGTAATCTCTGTTCAGATATCAACTGGGGATTGTTTTTCAGAGTTCTAGTCCCTGAATTATCTCTCCCGTAGGATTGGTTGAGGTTGATTAAGGGAATGGGGAGAGGACTGAAGAGGTGAGGGACTGGAAACCATCAATTATAACCAGTGTGAGGTAGGTAATGTCATGTGAGAAAAGGCCACTAAATTTAGCCTAAGCCATGCAGAGAAGAGTCCTCTGCAGGCCTTACCTTGAGTTTTGAAGGGTGAGAAAGGAGTGAGGGGGAAAGTAGGGAAAGGACATTCCGACTGGACGGGAATGTACAGAGATAATGAGCGGTGAGCCAGTGTAGTGCCACTGTGGAGGAGGAGAGGGCTTCGCTTGGCCTGAACTGGGATGGCTTGCTTAGGGGGTTGTGGCCAGGATAAGCTGGCTCAAAAGACAGGTGAGCTGGGGCGGTAACAGACAAGCAGCGTGCTCTGTGGAGCCCGTGGGGGGAGCTCATGTACAGGAGGAGGACCAGGAGCACATTTGTTTTGAAAATGAAAAAAGAATAAAAATGATGACACAGAATTTCAAAACAAAATAGAAGGTTAACAATGGTTGATATATTGCATATTGCTATCTTCAAAGTAGTTGCTCAGATTACAAGATATAGGCAGAAAAAAATAATCAATGGAAGCACTAACTGTTCATTTTGAAGAACAAAGATTAGTAGTATAATTATCTATCTATCGATCTATCTATCTATGTATCTAGGTGATTTTTCCCTTCTTTCCTCCATCCCAGTTACTCTTTCCTTTTGAGCAATTTTTTCCCCTTTCACTTTCACAGTAGCTATTGTACATTTTGGATCTTATTTACTCTGTCAATTTTTTCACTAGGTTGACAATATGATGTTTATACATGCGAGTCTGATTTATTTCACTTGTGAGCATGGTCTTAAGGTGCATTCATTTACCTATAAAAGCCTCAAGTTTGTTCTTCTTTATTATTGAGTAGTATTACTCCATTGTACTAAAAAACCACATCTTATTTGCCATATGTATTTCTTTGTCTGAGAAGTATGTATTCATCTCAGATGCCCATTTTTGGATTGGGACTTTGAATTCTCAATTCTTTATATGTTATAGATAGAAGTTCTTTGTCTGAGGGATAGTTGGCTAACATTTTTTTCCCACTCTATGGGCTTTCTTTTCACTCTGTTGATGATTCCTTTTGATATGCAAAAACTTTTCTAGATGATGAGATACCATTTGTTGATTCTTTGAAGTACTTTTCATACAGTTTGGGTTTGGTTCATGAACTTTGTGCCTGCCTCTATGTCTTCAAGATTTCTACCTACCTTGTCTTCCAGTACGTTTAGTGTTTCTGTTTTAATATTTAGATTGTAGATCCATTTTGAATTTAGTTTATTGAATGGTGATAGACATGGATCTAGTTTTACTCTTTGGCATGTGCAAAGCCAATTTTCTAGCACCATTTATTAAATAGACTATCTTTCTTCCAGTGAATATGTTTGGCCCCTTTGTCAAAGATAAGGTGGCTGAGCATCTTTGTACTTGTGTCTGCATTGTCTAATTTGTTCCATGATCCTCAGGTCTGTTTTTTTTTTTTTTTTTGCAAGTACCATGCTGATTTTATCACAGTAGCTTTATAGTATAATTTCAAGTCAGGGATTGTGATGCCTCCTGCTTTGCCTTTGTTGCTCAGGCTTCCCTTTGCTATTCTAGGTTTCTTCTGTTTCCAAATGAATTTTAGGAATTTTTTCTCTAGATCTGTGAGGTATGCTGATGGTATTTTGATCAGTACTGTATTAAATTTGTATAACAGTTTTGAGAATATGGCCATTTTCACAATGTTAGGTCTTCCTGTCCATGACCAAGTGATATCTTTCCATTTTCTGATATCCTCTTCAATCTCCTTTTTCAGATTACTGTAGTTTTTAATATATAGATCTTTTACATCCTTCATCATATTGGCTCCTAAGTATTTCACTTTTTTGGGTGCTTTGTGAAGGGTGTTGTTTCCCTAATTTTTCTCTCAGTGAGTTTGTTACTTGTGTGAAGGAATGCTATTGATTTTCAAGTGCTTTGTATCCAACTATGCTGCTGAATTTACTTATTAACTCTAGTAGTCTTTTGGTGGAGTTTTGGGGGTCTTCTATGTAGAATATCATGCCATCTGCAAACAATAATTTAACTTCTTCTTTTCCTACTGTTATTCCTTTTATTTCTCTCTCCTAATTTCTCTGGCTAAGGTTTCCACAACTATACTGAAAAGGAATGGGGATAGTGGACATCTTTGTTTTGTTCCTGATTTTAGAGTGAAAGCTGTCAGTTTTTGTCCATTTAGTATGATGTTGGCTGTTGGTTTGTCATAGATGGTATGATTAAGGTAAAGACTTTTCTGTAAGGTTTTTTAAATCATGAATGAGTGTTGGATCAAAAGCCTTTTCTGTATTAATTGAGATGATCATGTGATTTTTGCCTTTGGTTCTGTTGATATGATGCATTAAGTTTATTGATTTGTGTATGTTGAACCATACCTGGATTCCTCAGATGAATTCCACTTAGTCATGTGTGTAATCTTCTTAATAATTTGCTGCATTCTGTTTGCTAGTGTTTTATTGAGGATTTTTGCATCTAGGGAGATTGGCCTGTAGTTTCTTTTTTGGTTGGATCTTTGTCTGGTTTTGGTATGAGAGGAATACTTGCCTCCAGGAATGAGTTAAGGAGAATTTCTTCCTTTTCAATTTCACTAAAGAGTTTGAGGAGTACTGGTGTTAAATCTTCTCTAAATTTCTTATGGAATTCAACCATGAATCCATCAGGACCAGGACTTTTCTTTGTTGACAAGTTGTTTTTTAATTTTAAAGAGAATAAAACCTAATAAAATAAAACAGAATAAAGTCAATCAAAACAAATCAGTGAAAGTGTTACAGAACTTAAGAACAGGATAATAGGAAATCTACAATGGCTGCCATAATATCTCTTGTTATCATCACAATAGTTGTCCATAGCACCAGACATAGTAAAATCAAATAAAACAAAACAGAATAAAAAAATCAAAACAGAACATTAAGTTAAAAAACAATAAATTGAAACAAAACTAAGTAGTGAGAACAATATTGAATTTTAGAAACAAGACGAAAAGGAATCTCTTATATTTGCTGTCTTGTATACTGTTATCATCCTAATAGATACTCAGATTACTGGCCTTAGGCCTGCAGAGTCAATCAAACAATACAAATACTTAGTTGTGTTTGGACCTCAGTTGCTATCAACTCATCCTGTCCTTTGAACCAGCCAACTGCTTATGGTGGTAGGAGGGAAGGGTTTGATTCTCAGCCTGTGGGTTGGTTGGCTCATGGGGGGTCTAACTGGCTTCTCACTTCCTGGAACTCACATGGCTTGCACAGCTTACGGGAATGGCAAATTGGCTTCTTGTACTCCTCCCCGACCCAGAATGGCTTCTGCTGACTCACAAGAGGAGCGAACTGGCTTCTCTCTTCCTGGACCCTGCAAGGCTTGTGCAGCATATGGGAGGGGCAAATTAACTTCTCTCTTTCTGGGACCCACATAGCTTTTGTGGTTTATAGGAAAGGGGAACTGGTTTCTCTTCCTGGGCCCTTCATGGCTTGCATGGTTTACAGGAAGGGCAAATTGGCTTCTTGTTAATAGTCTTCCCAGACCCAACTAGTCTCACCTGTCTGTTGTGTGTGTCTTAGTCAGGGTCCTACTGTGTGGCTGGCATTCACCAAGTTGCTGAGTCCCACTGCATAGGGGAGGGATCAATCACCTGAGCTCCTTCTGTGGGGCCAGTTGAGTGAGTCCTGGATTCTTCCTAGGCTAACTAGCCTAGGAGCATTGATGTGAACCAACCCTTGGCTCATATTGTTACTGCTGCTTCAGACTGTTCCATGCCACCAAACACACCTGTTCATGGTGTGTATCCTGGTTGTGGCCCTACTATGTCACCAGGTGTCTTCCAGTCCCACTTGTGGTCCTTCAGGTGGAGGAGAGGGCTCACTGACTCTCTTACCAGCCTGTCAATGTCCTCTGGGTGTGAGGGGGAGGGGTCCAGGCATGCACTTTTGACTAACTGCTCTGGCAGTTGGTTGGAGGATAGAGAGGATGTAGAGTTGGTAATTGGGATTATGATGTTGATCTAAGCAAGACATACTATGCATCATTGTGGAAAGGGTGGAGAAAGAATACAATGCATGCATGGGGACCAGAATGCAGAGACAGCCCTGGTGCTTACTGGGCATGAGGAATCAAGCATGACAGTGGGTCTAGCCTTGGTGACCATGTGGCTTGAACTTGTCTAGGGAGTTAAGGCTGGGATACCTTCTCCATACCCATTGTTTGAATTACAGCATTTCCTTCGATTGGTTGCTTGTTTTGGTCTTCCTTCTTGACTCACTCCACAGATGGCTATGGAATGACTCTTCTTGCTGAGGCATTTGAGAGCCAGGCTTGGGCTTTTGTGGACTCACTCTGCCCTTTCCCCTCTTTCTTTTTCCTCAGGGAGCAGGTACTGAGGGTTGATCCCAAGGATGGCCCCTTCTCTGAGGATGTTTCCTAATCTAACACCACCAAGGCAATGTGGACAAGTGTTTCTAAGGTTGGACTTGGGGAATGTTTATTTGGTGGAGAATAAGTTAGTCCAGATTGTACAGTCCAGCACAGTCCAGATTGTGCTGTGGGGATTGGGACATTTGGTGGCATTTAATTAAATTAATTACTTTGTGTATTTAAAGGTACTGGGGAATCAAGAAAAGATGGTGGACCTAGAGGTAGCAGGATATGGAGCCTCTCTGAGAGAGACAGCTCAAATGCCAGAATAGAACACCCTGGAGAGACCCAAACAGAGGGAGATGGGCTCTCTCAACCCAGGAACAAACTGAAGGGAAAGAAACTGCTCAAATACGAGGTCCCGGGGCTGCTATTAGAGAAGCTAAGATCGGCAAACACTGGACTCTGGCTGAGCCGCCTGAATTCCTGCCCAAGATCCACTTGAGCCACCAAACCGCACTGAAGTGACTGGCTTGAGCGGCCGGAGCTTGGAGCTGAACAGACTGGCTCGTGGCTCAACAGCCCTGCTCACGGCTTGCCTGGAATGGGCCCTGCTCGTGACCCACCCAGAGGCATTGTGAATTCACGCTGCAGCCACACTGAGGTCAGAGATCGGGGAGACCAGTAGTTCTCAGTGACTGGCATCAACATGCGGTGAGTGATGGGAATGGGACCCTCCCGAGGGAAAGGGGCAACCAACTAGACGACATATTGGAGTTGGGCAGGAAAGTCTTGGCTCTATAAGGAAGCAGCTTCAGTTGATTGTTCCCCTCACAGAGCAGATTGGTGGGATCTTCTTGGACTGGGCAGGGACCCAGTGGGTCATCACAAATCAATTGGTTCCCTGAGAGCAGTGCACACTAACGCAGTGAAGGCCCACGAAGGTCGACTGGCCCGGAGGGGAGGAGCCAGCGTATACTACACTTGCTTGCACTTCACTCTCTGATAGCGGATCGCAGAGGGCATAAGCCCCTAGCCTATGTGCTCCAGAAGAACCCTAACCAACAAGAAAAGGGGCTGGGAATTACACTATACACTTGTATGGAAGGAACCAAAAACATGATGAGAGGGAGAAATAAGAAAAAGCCCCCAGCCCCCAACCCTGAGAATATTGATCCAGGAGAGGTAAATGTAAAAGAGATTGAGGGGAGCAAACAGGCAACATCAAACACAGCGTCAGTGGACATAAAGAGATATCTTCGGGACCTCCTAAACGAGATCAAAACTGAAATATTAATTCAAGTTAAACAAGAGATAAGTAGATTAATAAAAGAAAGGCTGAGCATCTCTCAAGAAGACACAGACAGAAGAATGGAGGAACACAGAAGAAGAGAAGCATTCAATGAAGAATATAAAGCAAACCTGGAATTCATGAAGCAGATTCAAAGAGATTACCAGCAAACTAAAGACTCCATAGAAAGTTGGCAAAACTGCTTGAAAGAAACCAAAGATGGACTATCAAAAATTGAACACAGGCTTGCAATGTGTGATCATGAAAGGGGAGATCTCCTAAAAATAACAAGGGAGCAGGCAGTAAAGATACAAAGATTGGAAGACAACAAGAGGATCTATAACTTAAGAATAAAGCATGTGAATGAAGAAACAGGAATCAAACTAGAGGAATTACAAAGGCTATTCACAGAAATTATTAAGGAAAACTTCCCAAATATAGAAAAAGGAAAAGACATGCAGACATATGCAGCATTCAGAACTCCAGCCACCTACAACCAAAACAGAGCTGCAACCAGACCATAATAATAAAGATCCCAGAAATGCAATATAAGAACAGAATATTAAAAGCCATCAGAGAAAAGAAACAGATCACCTATAAAGGAAAACCCATCAAAATCATGGCAGACTTCTTGATACAGACCATTAGGTCAAGAAGATCTTGGAGTGAAGTAATTCAAGCCCTGAAGGAGAACAACCTCCAGCTCAGATTGATGTATCCTGCAAAACTCTCTCTAGAAATTAATGGAGAAACAAGATGCTTCCATGACAAAGAGGAAATATGAGAATTTTGACCACCAGTCCAACCCTACAAAAAATACTGAAGGACATTCTAGGGAGAGAGAACAAGAATATGAGCATTTCAGGAACAGTTGTAGAGAGGCCTCAGTGAATGGGGCAGATAGTGGAGTGGAACAGAAAAGTAGACAACCAATGGCAGAAAAACAGAATAGCAGAAATGAGGCAGAGAAGATTGGCTATAATCTCTAGTATAGAGGGCCTCGAAATACTAACAGAGAGAAACACAGGCAGAGTATATCAGGAGATAAAGTCCATTGAGATGCTCTATAATAGGGAGGCAGTGGGACCCAAAACAAGCAGTGCACCCTATGGGAGTGAAAGGGGAGGAATTGTCTAAAAAAGGAAGGCAGAAGATATTGTTAATGGGCTAACAAGATTTAAAATCTACATTATTCTCATCACTCTGCTTGGATGGGTTACATGCTGTTCCAGTTTGTCTACTTACGCTAGACTTGAGGACATGGTCAGCTATCCCAAAAATAAGAGGACATATTATGGTAATCATCCCTAATTTTCCTATCAACTTAATCAGAAGCCCTGTATAATTTATACAGTCTTATTATGACTGATCTTATTTGAATCCAGTTTGTTAGAATGCTATCTTATATTGAGTGATTTTATTCAAATCTGTTGTGATGGATAGCATCAAGTCTAAGTGTATAGGCAACTACACTGAAGATGACAAGATTCACTAAGATACCCACTCTGGTTTGATTATTGCCTGCTTTTGAATCCTATAATATCTCCAATGTTTTGTTTTTATTAATGTTATATACTGCTGAGACATCATGGTAACCATTGTAGATCACCTTGTATTGTGGTTTTATATGACTTTTTGCTTCATGCTTTTCTAGGAATTGTTTTGTTTGTTTTGCTTTGTTTTGTTTTTCCTACTAATACAGAAATGATAGATATACATGTAGAAACTCATGCATGTATAGAGCTTATAAACAGTTTACGAGAAACAACTATATAACGCATGTTTAAATGAACAACTATTTTGAAGAAAAAGAGACACTACAGTACCCAGTGCTGACTCCATAATATCACGATGTGAAATCCAGCAATACTATCACTCTTTGTTCAAAGTGGTTTTAGCTTGTTTTGTTTTGTTTAAGTTCAACACACATGAAGGTATGGACAGCTATTTTAAAGAGAATGAGAGACACTATGACAGCCATTCTTGGCTTCCCTATTATCAAGTCTTGAAGACCTGAAACGCCCTCCTCGTACCGCTTAGATCAGTTCCATACTATGTTGTTTCATGTGAACTCCCTGTATGTGACAATATGGACAACTATTTGGAAGAAAACAAGAGTCAATACGATAGACAGTGAATATCTCCAATTGTCTAACTTTGAAATTTATGTCTCTTACATTGCTTTCTTGTGACCTGCTTTGTTCTCATTTGTTGTGTTTAATTTTACCCTTTTGATATAATTGCATATATGTTTAAGTGTGTAAGATGGATGACCATATTGCTGTTTTTGTCAGATCATGGAGCAGAACTGTTAACAGTCTCACTGTTTGAATGTCTACTTTGCATGTTTTAATTTTGTAATTTGAACAACTATTTCCAAGATGTCAGTATGTAATTTGTCAAGTAATGATTTCTTAGTGTTTTTTTTTTGTTTGTTTGTTTTTTGGTTCTTTTCCTTTTTTCCTTGGACTTCTGTATTGTTGCTACCGTTTATTTTGTTTTGTTTGTTTTTTTTCTCTTTAAATAAAATTTAAAAAATAGTAATAAAAAAATAAAGGTACTGGGGATCAAACTCAGAGCATTGTATGTGCTAGGGCAGTACACAACCACTGAGCTACACTTCCTGCTCTTATTTGATGCTGTTTCAAATCTATCAAGAACCCTGACAGCCTGAGTTGAATCTTTAAAAACATAAAAGCAAACATTTTCCATTTCTTATGTAGGTATCTAGACCTTTGTGCTATTCTTTCGAGAATTGCCCACCCCAGGGTATTTTCAGCCTGGGCAGGTGTGTGCGTGGTTTTGTTTGGTTTTATTTCCTGCAGAGTTCGCTTGCTCCTTGGCTACCCTTGCAGAGTGCTCAGGGGTGAGCCTCCTGGGTCTGACGACATTGTCAGTGTGACTGGAGTGCTATTTTGGGTGGATGACACAAAGGTCCAAGGATAGTCTCTGTTCTCAAAAAGGGGCTGTGTAATAGGATTAAAGATTCAGGGAGTAGCCCTGCCCCCAAACTTCCATGGAGCTGGGCTAAGAGCAATTCTAGCTGAATGAGAGAAATTGATCCCCAACTCCAGCAACACAGATTCTGTTGTAGTTGCTTGGGAGGGCTACCCCTGTTCACCTCTGGGGTCTGCATAGATTGGCCTCTCTGCCTGTGGCTCTGCCTAACTCCTCTCTTATTCCCTGGTTTTAATCTCAGTGTAGATGTTGTGTCCCCAGCAAACCTCCCCACGTTTGTGATTGCCACTTCCACACAGAGCTCTCCTAGAGCCTTGCTTATTCCATTCTGGTGTTGATTGTCTGCCTTTTTCTCCAGGAATTACTCAAGAGCAGTGAGTTTACACCATGCCAGGCATGCAGGAGGCCTTCAGGAAATATTTGTGGACTGAGGTCAGCTCTGTGGTCAGCCCAGCACGAGCATCTTTGTTCTGATGAAATTAGGGGAAGAGGGAGGGAGCTGCAGTGACCAACGGTGGGTCAGGCTCTTGACGCTCTATACCAGTTCTCATTCAGGGGCCCCCTGCAGCTCTACCATGATTCTTGTTTTGCAGATGGTAGATGGAGGCTCCAAAATGCAAGGCAGCTTGGCCAAGCGCACACTTCACAAAGACACTGCAGTGCCACACCCAGCCCTGCTTCTGAAAGACTGGAGGGTTCCCACATAACTCTTCTTGTCAGTGACCCCTCGTTTAAGGCTGCACTGGAGAAGGAGCGATGGACGTACTGGAGCCTCATCTCGGAGTTCTGGAAACTCCCATGCTGCTTTGGTGACTGTGCTTCCTCTGACCTTTGGGTTGACCCAGAGCATGTGATATTCCTCACGCTTGATCCCATCTATCTCTAAAGTTGTGGCGGTGGTAGGAGACTTGAACTTGAGTTTGGTTTCAGAGAATATTTCAGGTCAAGTAGTCAGCGTGATGGATACTGGCTGTGGGGTGGTCTGACTGGGTCATGTTTTCTTTATTAACTTTCATCTGATGATCGTGTTGGAGCGAGTAGACTTTTAAAAAATATTTGCATATCTCATTTCTTTGTCTAATTAGCGTTGTGAGAACAATGTCCTAGTTTTCATGCTTGAATAAATAGCTGCTGTGGTGTAAGGCGCTCAGGGGCTGGCTTGCTGCAGCGCTCCTCATGTTTTCCATCTCGGCCAAGCTTTGCTGCAATCCACCCTCCTGACTTTTCTTTAAAAAGAACGGATCTTGTCAGCCAAATGCGACTTCTGCTCCCAAAATGACTTCTCCATTTCGAGGACACTTTAGTCAGAGCTGCAGCATGATTCTGAACATCAAATAGCTGAAGGAACTCGGTACAAAAGTACACTATCTGCTCATGCTCCATTTTAAAAGTAAATAAAATTAAAAAAAAAAAACAAGGGAAGGAATTCAGCTGAAATATGGTTTTTCCTCAGACATGACCCCCTATTTACATATGACCTGATAGGTCCTCTGGTTTATTCATCTCAGCTGAAACAGAGGCATCCCAGGTGTGTAAGTGGCCAGGTGTCTCTTTTGTAAATGAAATGTCATCCCCATCTCTTGAGGATTTGATGGGGTTACATAGACTACTCTTATATTGGGTGAACTATTGGTTATTTCCTGATGTTACCTAGATTTGAACCCAGAGCTATGTGGGACCGTAACCTGTGCCCATATCTTCAACAAGGGTGGGGGTTATTGGAATAGGAGTGTGAATGCTGGAGAGGCTCAGAAAGAGAGAATGCCAGAGTCAAGAGGGAAAAAGGAAAAAAAGAGAGGGAGAGATTAATGCTACCAGGGAGAGGAAAACTGACTGAAGGCAAGGTCACAGGGAAATGCAAGACATGAGATTAAGCACAGGTAGAAGACTGAGCCTAAAACCAAAGCAGTATTTCTTCCTTAGAAGCAGTTTAGCAAGAAATGTGGAGTGGAGTGGCTGTGAAGGAATTTTCAAGCAAGGTCAAGAATGTTGAGGGTGTGGCAGTTGGTGACTTCTGTCCTGTCCTGGAACACAGAAGCATAGTCAAGGTTGAGGAAGGGAAGCTAGGGTGGTGTAGAAATCTAAAAAGAAGAGGCTCGGTTCAGCTTTAGTCAGCTTTCCACTGCTGTAACAAAATACCTGAGAAAATCAGCTTAGGGAAGACTGATTTTGGCTCATGTTTCGGAGGCTTTAGTTTCAGTTCAGCTGGAGGCCAGCTGGCTCCATGGATGTTGGGCCTGTGGTGAGGCAGAACGTCATGGTGGGGAGTGCGTACTGGGATAGTGCTGCTCGCCACGTGACAGCCAGGAAGCACAGAGGAGGAAGGAAGGAGCGTCCCTCCAAGTGCTGCCCCCAAAGATCTAACTTCCTCCCACTAGGCCTCGCCTCCTAAAGGTCCACCACCTCCGAACAGCATGACAGGGTGGTAACCAAGCCTTTAACACACAGCCTTTGGGGCGTGTGTAAAATCCAAACCATAACAAGGCTCATTTAAACAATTTATCAAGATGATAGGGGAGGGAAGACAAAAGCAAGAAGAAAGAGAGACCATCAAAGATGCTTTCATTTAACTTGTATTCATGGCAGTGCCAGGTAATGTGAAGATGAGGTTTGTACCTGGGCACAGAGTTAGGGGAATGGGGTGGCTGGGTTTGCCCGTATTTGGAAATTCACCAGTTATGTCACAGAAGGACCAGGGATGGTAATGAGGTACCAGCTGCTGGGAATGTGTGAATTAGGGTACCTAGAAGCTGAGGGTGGAGGGGTAGAAGGAGAAGACACTGTGGTCAGAGGGAGCACTCTCTCTCCTTCCACCACTGTGGGATCCTCAGAGTATGACTAGGAAGTTCCAGTGAGTAACACTGATGATTCACCTATGGATCTCACTGTGCAGCAAATAGGAATATCTATGAAAGACTGTAGGGCATGAATGGATATCATAGCTCATAGGCTGGACTCTATCCAAACTGCAGCTTCAAGGGCAGTTCACTGAAGCTGGGCTCACAACATCTGTAGCCTCGTGGCCATGTGGCGTGGGAGGTCATACCTTTCCTCAGTCCCGTATCATTCTGCCCTTATGTTGAAAGGGAATATGTGAGTGACATATACCAATGATATCTCTTTTGAGGAGCCATTCTTTTCCCCTTGTCTTTCTTACCCATGTATGATAGTTTCTACTCCTTTTTTTTGTGGAATCAGGGATCAAACTCAAGACCGCATGCTTACCAGGCAAGCGCTTGAACTGCTGAGCTAAATCCCTCACCCTCTAGACATTAATGTAGTAAAAAGAGTTAAGATGTTCATGACTTGAGGATGGAGCCTTCAAACAGGCTTTCCTGGACTCCATGGAGGGGCTAGACCGCCATATGTAGCAGAGTCTACAAAGATTGCCTTTGAGGAGGGTGTGTATCATCTTCAAACACCTTTGAGGCTGAGCATGTGACCTGTCCATCTCTTTACTGCCCACATCACTGACTTATATGGCTAAGGTAGTATTTGTCAAGTTTCATCCAAATTACTCCTCCCGCCCACTCCCCTTAGTATGAGAAGCCCATAATTAAGTCTGGGAATTTCACTTTAGCTGGAGTAGCTACATAAATTATTTGAAATTCTTTGGTGTAGAAAATTTATTCCTTCACCTCTATTTATTTATTTAATCACTTCTTAGTATCCATATATGCTCATGAACATCTAATTTAGTTTCTAATGATGGTCTAATACTACATATATTTTGTTGCATACATTGTTTTAGCTTTGGCTGTTAGAAACTCTTTCAGTTGACTCTTGTTTGCCTTTGACAGAGCTGTATCACTGTGTGTGTGTGTGTGCATGTGTGTGTGTGCGCGCGTGCGCGGCTTGTGTGCCTGCAGCTTTTCTTACTCTCTGGGACTACAAGGTGCTCCAGGGTCATCTTGTCTCTTCCCTGCCCCAGTCCTAGACTCAATCATTTTGCCAAGGAGCCTTGGTTTCTTGCTCCGGAGAATTCTGAGAAACCGGAATTTGGGTGCCAGCTATTGGGATATTGCTACTTCTAGGCTTTCTCAGCTGACAGAGCAAGGAAATGTAGGTGTGGTTACTAATGTGGGTGTACACACATGCATACCTTTTTATGTACTTGTGTCTCTGTCACACTAACCATGGATTCACATAATATCTGAACATTCATTACCACATGGCTCATTCTAGACTTCTCACCGTGCTTTTCCATAACCTACTGCAACAGTGAGGACCCTGGCTCTGCCAGCTGCTCTCCATTACTTTGCTGCTCAGCTGTAGTGCACACGTGTCCTGGCTATGGAACTGCAAACTCAGGGGCCGTGGGAAATGACTCCCTCAGCTCCAGCACCGTGCTTAGGTACAGTTCCCTTTGCCTTTAGTCTGATGGTCTATGTCCAACTTCAAAGTCACTTTCATCAGCTCCTTTATCTCACACCCGTGCAGTGAGGTTGCTTCAGGCATTTGTAATACAATTAAGCTCTTTTTGTCACTACGGATTCCATTCCATTTTTAAAAATGGTATATGTTAATTTTCACTCAATGTGCTGTAAAATTCTGTGGACTTTGACAGATGCAGTCTCTCATGCATTTGTCAAATGCAGAAGCGTACAAAATAGCTCCATCAACCCCAGATAATGCCCAGTGCTTCACCTGTTCAGTTCTCCTCCTTCACACACCTTTGTGAATAGTTGCTGTATTTACCGTCTCTGCCTTGCTTTTTCTAGGATGTCTGTGAATACAGTCACATAGCCAGTAGCCTTTTCAGGCTGACTTGTTTCACTTCATAATTTTTACATGTAAGGGTCATCTCTGGGTTTTATAGCTTGGAAGCACATTCTCCTCTTCCTCCTCCTCC
The DNA here is from genome assembly GCA_004027295.1 of Dolichotis patagonum. Taxonomy (NCBI): domain Eukaryota; kingdom Metazoa; phylum Chordata; class Mammalia; order Rodentia; family Caviidae; genus Dolichotis; species Dolichotis patagonum. Next base: position 73,485 of record PVJX010002348.1, read on the forward strand.
TTCTTTTTGTTTTTTTTGCTGAGTACTATTTTTTAAAAAATGTTATTTAAAGAGAAAAAAAGCAAAACAGAAAAAAGGGTAGAAATAATACAGAATTTCAAAAAAACAGTAAGAAATCACTAGTTGATAAATTACATATTGTTTTCTTAGAAGTAGTTGTTCATGTTACAAAATTAAGGCATACAAAGTGGACATTCAAACAGTGAGGCTGCAAACAGTTCTGTTCAACGATCCAAAAAAACTTAGTAATACGGTTATCAATCCTATACACTTAAACATACATGCAGTTACATCATTTAGAGCACTTTCTTTCCCTCCTTTTGCTTTTTAAGACCATTATCTGTTTAGTTATATCATGTTTCTGCTTGCTCAGTATCTTATTGATCTGTTTTGTTGTTGTTATTTCCTTTTTAATCACCTTATATAATTCTGTTGTTTTGTTTTTGAGTTTCTCCTCATCCATGTTACATGGATCCCCTTTGGTGAAGTTGAGAATTTTTGGAGGTATTTTGTTACCTTGTTTTCTCATGTTCTATTGTTTTTTTAATTTAATTTTTTTTATTAACTTGGAGGTAGTAATATACAACAAAACAGGATGGAATAAAGCCAATTGAGACAGGGTAGTGAAATTGGTACAGAACATCACAGCAGGTCTGAGTACTATTCTACAGCGATATGCTATAATTTGTTTATCTATTCACCCACTGAGGAACTTCTTGGTTGCTTCCAGTTTGTAGTATTTATGAATAAAGCCATAAACATTGGTGTGCAGATTTTTCTGTGGACATAATTTTTGAGATCATTTTGATAATATACATAGAATAATATTCATAAGAAACTGTCAGACTGTCTTCCAAAGTAACTCTACCATTTTGCATTTCCATGAGCAGCTAGTGAGACAGCTTCTGTTGTTCAGAGTGTTCTGACTTTCTGCCATTTTAATAGGTGTGCCATAGTATCTTGTTATTTTAATTTATGTGTTGCTGATGACAAATAATATTGAGCAATTTCTCATATGTTTATTTGCCTTCTGTATATTTTCTTTGGTGACTCAATATTTTTTTACCCATTTTAAAATGGAGTTGTTTGTGTTCTTATTGTTGTGCTCTAAGAGTTCTTTGTATATTTTGGTTACCAATCCTTTAGCACATAGGTACTTTGCAAAGATTTTCTACCAATCTGTGTTTTTGTTCTCATAACAGTGTCTTTCACAGAGAAATGTTTAAAACTCTAATAAAATTTAATGTATTCAGCTGGGCATTGTGGCACATGCCTGTAATTCCAGCAATTGGGAGGCTGAGGCAGGAGGATCACCATGAGTTTGAAGCCAACCTTGGCTACATAAGCAAGTTCAAGACTAACCTGAATTGCAAAGACTTTGTCTTAAAACATTTTAATGTATTTAGTTATTTTTTTTCCTTGCATGGATTGCGTTTTGGGTGCATACCTAAAAACTCATTGCAAATGTAAGGTTTTGCAGGTTTTTCTCCTGTGTTTTCTAGTAATTTTTTATTTTTCATTTTACATTTAGGTTTGTGTCTGTTTACTTTTGTCTAAAATATAAAGTCTTGGTCTGTGTGTGTTTGTGTGTATGTGTCTGTGGGGATGGATACACCAATTACCAGAAAGGCTATTACATCTCGGTGGGGTTTCTTTTGTATCTTTGCCAAAACTCAGTTGTCTATATTTGTGTGGGGCCATTTCTGGGTTCTTTTTCTGTGTCAGTGACCTAAGCATCTAATCTGTCTAATACACTGTGTTGATAGAATAATTTTGAAATAAGATAGTGTGAATCCTTTCATTTTGCTGTTCTTCAGTATTGTTGTGGCTATTCTAGACGTGTGGTCTTTCCTCACAACTTTCAGAATCAGTTGTTATACCCAAACAGTAACTTGATTGCTTTGGGATCCCACGAATAGACAACTCACCTGTAATACCAGTTACTCAGGAGGCTGAGGTGAAAGAGTTTAAGCTTAGCTACAGAACTACAGAGTGAGACTCAGTCTTGAAAGACAAAAAGCAAAACCAACCAAACCAAAAGATATCTCAACAACATCGAATCTTCTAATGTAGACTATTTATCTTTTTTGATGTTCACTTTTAGTATCTTTATTCCCCCCTTTTGGATAATGTATACTTATCTATCTTCAAGCTCACTTTTTCTTTGTTATCTCTGTGCTGCTAATAACTTGTCCGGTGAAATTTTACTTTTGGATATTCTACTTTTCCATTCTAAATTTTTCTTGTTTCCTGTCTTTGTCTTCCATTTCCCTGCTGAGATTCTCTGTCTTTTTTTTTTTTTAATTACATCACATTTTCTCTGATCTCGAAGAGTATGGTAATAACTTGTACTTTGAAGTCATCTGGATCATCTTATCTAACATCTAGATCATCTTATGGTAGGCATTTATTGATCGTCTTTTCTTTTTGGAATAGATCGCATTTTCTAAATAGATCAGATTTTGTTAATGAATAATTTGGAGTTATGTCCTAGAAATTGTGATTGTTATGTTTTGGAACCTGAGTGATGTCGTATTTTTCTGAAGAAAACTGATGGTTTATATTAGCAGGTAGTTAACCCACACTCAGACTGACCTTGAACTTTGCCTTATCTTCTGCGGGTTCAAGTGTCGCTTCAGTTCTTTAATGCTTCCTGCCCTGCTTTGAGTTTGTCCCATGCAGGATGGTTTGGTGGTCAGGCAGGGACTCACCCAGAGTTCATCTTCAGAATCCGGGGATCCCCTTTTCATCTTCTTCTCTGAGATTCCTCTTCATGCTGTAGCCACCACGGATATTTTGACTTATTTTCCTTGTTCCTGCAACCAGAAAGACCACAGTGTTTTTTCCCCTGTGTTTTACCTACCAATGATATGCTAGGCTTCAACTGTGGCCTGCTTTCAGAAGAAAAATAACAACAACAAACTCACAAAACTTACTTAGTTGCTGCTTCAGGTACTGAGTCCTCTGTTTCTCAATTTGTGTGCTTGCTTCTCTCTCTTAGGATTCTCAGTGGTTGATTTTTAGACAATTTTCTCAGAGTTTATAGTATTTAATGGTGGTGTCGGGGTGGGCTTGAGCTCACATTGCTATGCCTAAAGTGGACTTCTGTCTGTCTTTTTCTTTATTTTTCTTTCACCAAACACTATTTCCTTCCAAATTAGACAATATCCTCAGTGTAATCATAGTCCACTATTAAGAGCCCCTCCTGGTGGAACTTTATGTTTTTTGCAAAGTTTTGCTTTTACAGAAAGGCTTTCTCAAATGTCCATGGGATCCCATACAATGCTTCTAAGCCTTGGTAGATAAATGTCTTGAGTCCTCAACCGCAGTAGAGATTTTTCTTGAAATTCTTTAAATTGAAACATTGATTTTCCTGAGAGTCATGTGATTTCTGCCTCCGTGTGTGGCTGACTGGGGGCCCGGGCTGTGTTTGTAGGTGTCCCCAGTGGCGGGGTGGGGGTGGGGGGTGAATGCGGGAGGCGGTGGATGGTGAGGGGTACTGGGCATGCAGAGCTACCCTGTGCTCAGTGTCTGATGCCTAAGGACAGTGACTTCAAGCCAAGGCCAAACTGAGTAATTTTATTTCATTGTCTGTTTCCAAATTGGTTATTTCTCAGCAAAGCATGAAAGGCATCTTTGGACAGGAAGGTTTCTCTCTCTGCCTTTTTCACCTCTAGTTTATCCTGTGCAAAGGCCAAGATTAAGTTTCCAGAAGCATCACTTCCTTGGTTCACACACCTCCGGCATCTGTCTGTGGTCTCCATGATTAAACACTTAGCAGTCTACCCTGAGCATCACCCGGCGGGCTGGGGAGTCTGTTTCCATACTGACTATTCCGAGCCACTTGAGACAGTGTTATTTCAACCAGTCAGTTCTCATTTGCAGGAGATACGTCTGCTTATTTGTTTTATATCAACTATTTTTTGCATACATTTCTATTTAGAAATTATATTCCCCTTTGATGTTTGTTTCTAGTGAAATCTAACAATAAGTTCTGGTTATTTTCTTTTACTAATTCATGTTTATTTGTGAAAAAATAACCTGCAATCTTGTGCTACATCTATAAAACTCTTATCATAAGTACATTGGATATAATTTTTATACTTCTCCAGAACTCAGTGACATTGTTTCACAATACAAAATGGACCTGTTCTAAATATTAAGACCAAAATACTGAATCTACTAGAAGACAAAGGGGTAGGCAGAGAGCTCATGAACAAAAACCAAATTGCACAGGAAATACTTCAAAGAATCAACAAATGGGATCCCATCTTTTAAAAAAGTTTTTGCACATCCAAAGAAATCGTTAACAGAGTGAAAAGAAAACCCATGGATTGGGAAAAGTGTTTTGCCAACTGTCACTCTGACAAATGACTTCTATCTAGACTGTATAAAGAATTGAAAAAAATCAGGCTCCCCCAAATTCAAAGATCCAATCCAAAAATGGGCATCTGAGATGAATACACACTTCTCAGATGAAGCAATACAGATGGCAAATAAATATATGGAAAAAATTTTAACATCACTGGTCATTCAAGACATGCAAATTAAAACAACACTAAAAAACCATCTCACTCCAGAAAGAATGGCTAATGTCAAGAAATCAATGACTTACAAATGTTGGAGGGGCTGTGGGGAAAAAGAAACCTTCTACATTGCTGGTGGGAGTGTAGACTGGTGCAACCACTGTGGAAATCAGTGTGTAGATTCCTCAAAAAACTAGGATTAGAGGTCCTATTCGACCCAGCTATTCCCCTTCTGGATATTTTTCCAGAAGAATTGAAAACATCATACTACAGTGATATATGTGCACCCATGTTTATAGCCGCACAATTTGTAATAGCCAGATCTTGGAAACAACCCAAATGTCCATCAACTGAGGAATGGATAAAAAAGATGTGGTATTTTTATACAATGAAGTAGTACTCAGCTATAAAGAAGGGCAAACTCGAGGCTTTTATAGGTAAATGGATGCAACTCCAGACAATACTCTTAAGTGAAATAAATCAGACTCACATGTGAAAACACTGTATTGTCTTGCTAAGGTAAGAAACTGAAAGTAAGATCCAAAGTTACAATTGATACAGTGAAAGGGAAAGAAACCACTCAAAGGGAAATTATAGTGTTTGATCAATTTTGCATGCCTGTATCTGGTAAGCTGAGCAACTATTCCGAAGATAACAAGATGTACTGTAACAACCATTGTTAAATTCCTGTTGTTTTGAAATCCTGTATCACTATTTTGTTGTTGTTGTCATTGTCATTGTTTGGCTTTTGTTGCTGTTGTTTTTTGTTTGTTTGCTTATTTACTTTCTAATTTTTCTGTACTTTTTTCTCTTCAACAAACAAACAAACAAACAAAAAACAAGAAATAAAAGCCCAAAAAACAAAATGGCAGTTTGGGAACAAGAAGGCAGTGCCAGAAGATCTGCAAAAGGAAAAACCGACAAAGGGAGAAATGTCAGTGTATCGGAGAGGAAAAGTCTGCGTTACAAAATGGAGAGACAGAAAAGACATCTCCTTATCATTAACTATTCCTAATACGGAAATGATGGAGCTTGAAAGAAGAAACAAAACTAAAAACCATCCCAGTAGTGGTCCAGGATTACAGGAATCCTATGGTGGTGCTGACAGAGGTGTCCGGTATCCAGCAAGCTATCCTGTGATCATAAAGCAAGGAAAAATATTATTATAAAATATCTACACAAAAACAAGGGGCTTAAATCGTCATTTACAGTTCAGGTTAAGCCTAGCAGACCAGATAACTGAAAAATATGAATAGCGAAGCACCGACCGGGACAGTCATCACTGATGCCTTCAGTATTATGTTTTATGGGTGGACGTTTTATTGAAGTTAAAAGGCCAACACAGTAGTGTAAGTGTGCTGTTGAAAGAAAAACAGCAATGCAAAAAGAATTCGGACAGAGACGGGATACTGCTGTCCAGATTGCAATGTTGCCTGTGTACTGAATGTTTGCAAATATACCACATGTGGGAAAATCCTTGAATAAATTTGATAAAATTTTAGTTTTTATATTTCCCGTTATAAAGACTAATGAAAAAATATGTGATCTCTGGTCATCCTGTATTCAGATAATTGGGCTGGTAATTGGTTTTGTTCTCAAAGTTCAGTATTATAATCAAGAGTCTCAATACTTTACCCCCAAAGGTCCCCTGGTATTTGTCATCGCCAACTTTCTCCCTGCCTCATTCCACACTCCCATACCCATCTTCCCACCCGTAAAATGATGACACTCATACTTCCTTCCAAGAGGTGTGGGTAGATTTAGATGGGGTAATGCCTCTGCGGCACTTGGCACCAGATTTGACCGCAGAATAAACTCACTGGACGCCGCCCACAGGTGTGACAACCAAGCTCCCTGCCTGCCTCAGATTCTGTCGCAGGTGCTTCAGATTCACCAGCGGTTAGCTGCTGTCCACACAGACGCACAGCTCTTCCACCTTTGATGTTGGTGACCAGGGAACCGTAGCACTACAGTGGCCAGATGGAGGTCAGCTCCAAGCCTGAAGAGACTCAGGCTTTCTCCTGAGATTTTGGCGTGTTGTCTTGCTTCTTTCCCCTTAACATATTTTTTCCTTTTAATGGGAACTTGAGATCTTTGGTGTACCGTTCTTTGATATGGTGAGGAAGCTGCCACAGGGTTGCACAGAATCCAGAGGCCTCAGGGACAGCTGTGCAGTTGGCAGCCGGAGTTACAGGGGCCAGATACAGACTGTATGTGACTTTGTGTGCACAGAAAGCCTCATAACTGCATTAGACAGAAGAAGTGACAGTTGCAAAGCCACTAATTTCAACAAGTGCTCATGGGTGCATGCTGTAGGTCTGGCAGTGGTGTAGACATTGGGTGGGAGGTGAATATCCGTCCTCCAAGACTTTTCAGGATGGAAAGAAGTGGTCGGCTCGCAGATGCAGCACCCGGATATGCTGTGCAGAAATAGCCAGAAGAGAGACAGATGAAAGCCAGGCTTGGGCATGGACACCTCCTAGGTATGGTCTCTAGGGGGTTTATAAGGTGAATGGAAGTTTAAAAGGTGAAAGAAAGGAAAAGGGCAGTGCAGGTGGGTGGGCTGGGAAATGAACACGTGAAAGGGCAAGGAGCCTCTTGGGTCTGGGGGCGATGTGGTGTGCTGGTGGGAGTGAGAGGGATGGGGTGGTAGGAGAGGGAACCCGACCGCTTTATGGCTTCTGAGGGTCCCAGAAGGGTTTTCAGAGGGCTTCACTGAGATGCGCTCTGGGTTTTCAGCTGGAGGAAAGCAGCCCCTTTAGGAAGGCCTGCTACACTTCCTGTGAGGGAAGGTGGTGCTTTCAAGGGGCTGGGAGTGGGGTTAATAGGGAGGGACAAGGCCTGGAGCAACTCAGCTGGAGACACTGGTGCACCCTAGAGGGGAGCTGGTGGGTGAGCTGAGGAGGGTGGGGAGGGGGATCTCACATGCTTTGCTTTTTATGTGGTCATAACCTCAATGTGGAAATTCTCATGGCATGTTCTGGCTTGTTCATGGCACGCCCTAATTGTGCTGCTCATCTTGCTATACAGTCCTCTTCAGCATAATCTACAATGGCAACAAAATACAGTTATTATTAACTTAATTATTTTCCCATTATTAGTGGACATGTCCATTATTGCAAATTTACCTTTTGATATAGGGTGTTAGTGTGTATATTTAGGTTTTTTTTTTTCACTCTCTCTTTTTTGAGATTATTTCCTTAGGGACAATCTAAAAGTGTTGATGGGATCACGACTCCTTAATACATTTAGCCAAGTTGTTTTCCAAAAGAGCTATGCCAAGTTGTGATGCTGGCAGTAGTGTATGACCGGGCTCCTTCTACCTACCTGTGTTTATTGCCACTCGGCTCATTTTTCTACATTAGATTCCTGTAAATATCAGCATCCACTAACAGATCTCAAGTGTTTATGCTGTCTGGACGCTTTGCATGCTCATCTCATTCCTCTCTGTCAGTGAGGCTTTGAGTGAGGGACAATTGCAATCTGCAAGATAGAAGGGAAAACGGAGGCACAGAGCGATGAGTTATTTGCCCAAGTCACATGACTTGGAAGGGACCACGGGGCTCTAATTAAGTAGGCGCTTGGGGGAGCTCTTGCCACAGGTGGTCACCGAGTCATGGTGTCTCCCTGTTAAATGTCCAGCTTGAGTTTTCTTTTTGTTGCCTGAGATTGTTTTCCCACATGTTTAATACGCGGCTTATTTCCTTGTTTGGTGACTTTTCCTTTACACCGCTCATAATTTTGTAATCTGCTAAACTCTTTATGCCCTCCGGCCCCAGCTGGGTTTGCAGTGTCAGCCCATTTTGGTGTCAATAGAACCCACTTCAAGGGTTTGGGTTCCTGTCCTCAGGTCTTTGTCCGGTCAAGGTGGCAGTTAGCACTTGTGTCAGCCTCAAAGCAGGAAGGTAGAGCCTGCCTCATGTGCGTGGGGGCAGTGGTGACAAGGGGCAGCATCACTGGTGTTATTTTCAATCACTTGGAGTCTAAACCTTAAAAGCAGCCTGTTTTCCTAGATTGGCTACACAACCACCTCCTGGATTTCACGGTTAGTTCTGTGTTCATCTCCATTGACTCATCGGTGACTTGTCTTTTGTATGAGGCTTTGAAAGGTTCAAATATGAATTACTAGGTTTTTGAAAAATCTGAAAAGAGTGGGCTTTCCTCATCAGAAGTGTGGGTTTTCCTTGAGTTTCTTTAATTTTTTACAACTTTAATCTCAAGGGTTCAGGGAACGGTAACATCATGAAATAAACTCGCAGTAATGAGAAATGTGTTGCTGTTTTTCTTCCTTCTGCTTGTCTTGCTGTCATTTTCCCTTTTTAGAGGAAGTGACAGAAGGGAGGGGGAGCTGAGGTACACTGAGGCTCACAGTTGGCCTCCGTGAAGCTGGCCCTGTCCTTGTCCCCAGCACAGTAAGGACTCTCTCCCCGCTGAGTCTCTACCGGACATGCAAATGGGCCTCACTCCAGTGACTGCAATCCCTAAGGTTGAACAGAGGACCCTCAAATACCATTTAGAGGACCAGAAATGCAAGAGATTTCACTTTGACCTGTGACATCAATATCACCACTACCACCAGCAACTGACAACACAACAGCTTTGTCACAGCCAAGCATGTCACCGAGTTCTTTCCACACATTATCTGTTCAGTAATTCTCAGACTTGGGCCCTGGATGACTAAAACACCCAAGTTTCTGATTCAGTAGATCTGGAATGGGAACCTGAGGATTTGCATTTCTCGTGAGTTCCTCGAGGAGGCGGGGACTATTAGTCCTCAACTTGGAGGCCTAAATTCCCCTGAATCAGCCTCATGAAGCAGGGAACTTGACCCTCAATTTCCCATGAGGAAACAGAGGCAGTAAGCACCAGGGGACTTGACCACAAAGCTGATGACCCTGACCAGGAACTTAGCTCTGTGTAGCTAGCGTCAAAGGAAGCAGCGAGGGCTGAAGGCAGCCCGGGGAGGACACCTGTGGTAGAGGAGTGGTGAGTCCTGGAGAGCGGTGGGGTTTGAGAGTCAGGCACAGAAGGTCAGTGAAGGCTGGGACGATATGTGGGGAGCACCAGCCCTAGAAAACCCTGAGGGGGCCCTGTGGGGTCTGCCTTATCAGAGCACCCAAGAGAGCTGAGGAGTGGTAAAGAAATCTACTTTTTGGCTTGCTTTCTCTCTGCCCACCCATCCTTGCTGCTAACCTTCCTCGCCCTGTTGCATGGAAATCTGTGGGTCTGTTTGTGGGATTTTCTATCTATAGTGTGGTTCTGTGTGAAATTCTGCTCGCAGCGTGGTGGTCTATGGAATTCTGTCCTTGTGATGGCTTTGTTTGAGAGTCTGTCTGTGCCACAGATGTTGGTGGGATGTGCCCTTCAAGCAGCGGCTCTGCCAGTGTGAGGATATTCTTACACTGTGGCTCTGTGTGTGTGGCACTCTGTGTGTGCCATGGCCCTGAGAGTGGTGACCTCGCCACGCCATGGCCCTCTTTGGGCGATTTCCTGCCCACATCGTCCATCTTCCCCTCTTCATGATCTTTTCCCATATTTCCTATGAAAGGAGGAAGAAAAGTTTATTTAAAAAAATTTTTTTAAAGTTTGTTTCAAAGAGGAAAAAGAAAAAAAATAGGAAAATTAAGCAAGCAAACCTAAAAACAACAACTACAAAAGCAAAACAACAAAAATAACAACAAAACAACAATAGCTATAGGTTTTCAAAACAAGGTGATAGGAATTTAACAATGGTTGTTGTACTACATATTGTTATCTTCAGAATAGTTGCTCGGGTTACCAGACATAGGAATAAGACAAAACAGTAAAACAGAACAAAACATTACATTTCAAAAACCAGACAGATGGAAATTCCCCACAGTTGCTACACTGGACACTGCCATCCTCCAGACAGATGCCCAGTCCACCAGCCCCAGGCCAGCAAAGTCAATCAAACGCCTAGCTAGTCAAGCCAGTCCAGCTAGTCCTTTTACCTCAGCTAGTATGATCTCACCCTGAGTTCCGCTTAGTCAGCCAGTTGCTTATCAGAAGAGCCAGATGCTCTTCCGGTTTCACACCAGAAAGTGTGTTCCATCTTTGTGCTGAGTCTCTTCCTGTTCCCCATGGGGACCCTTGCTCGTGGGAAGGCGTGGCCAGAAACAGTTTAAAAGGCACAGAAGAAAGCAAGTCACAGTTTGGTCTTGAGCTTATTTTGCAATGTTACGCTACGCAGGCCCCGGGTGATTAGGGGGCGGAGGTAAAGAGAAAGTTATGCATTAGTGTAGGAAAGGGCAGGAAGCCTCACAAGAAATGCGCAGGCTCTTTGCAGATATGTCACCAATGCAACGATTCAGAGTCGAAACTTTGAACACCCTCCAGAAGGCTTGGGGCAGGGAAACGTGTCAAGTCAGGCTGTAGATCTGTGGCCCCCTTGGCCAAGTCCCACTGATGTGTTTTGTTTGGCTCACTCGGTGTTTGAAAAATATTCAAATTAGCTTAAAACATGGGTGTTTTCATGACAAATCCCCTAGTTTCCAGCTGTTCTTGAGAGATCAGGAAAACTAGTGTCCAGGCCCTGTGGCTGGATGGTGGCTGCCCCCGTGAAAGGGCCTGGCTCCTAGTCAGGGACTTGGGGGCTGAGAGTGTGCTGATCCCAGTCTAGAAAAGTCCTAGAACTGGGGCCCTTTGAGGTTGGCATTAAGTGCTGAGTGTTCTTCCTCACCTGTCCTTAGTAGCTCTGTGTGTGTGTGTGTGTGTGTGTGTGTGTGTGTGTGTGTGTGCAAGAGAGGGAGAGAGAAAAGGAGAGGAGAGAACATGTACTTTAAAAACAAAGCACGGCACATGTGTAAAGATTCTCAGCTACACAGGGCCCTGGGGGTCAGGTGGACCTTGGGGAAGAGGCGCTTCGTGGTAATCCATGGACACGGAAGGGAATTTCCCAGCCTCCTTCTATGATAGCTGAAACCATTTCTTTCTTTAAAAAATTTATAATGTGTTTTTAAAAATTATTATTATTATTTTACAAGCTCCGTGCCGTCTGCGTGGTGCTTTATAGGGTGAATCTGGCTACAGCTGGAGCACTTCTGGGTGTTTTATGGCAAATTATTCTCAGATTCCCCTTTCATGCAGGAAGGGCTGCCTGCTGTCTAAGCTCGGTCACACAGAAAACCCTCAGACTTGATACAAAACAGCTGCCTCGGTCAGCTGTTCCAAAAAAGGAGCATTTGCAGGCTGAAGCAGCAAGAAAAAAGTTTTGTAGCTGGTGGAGATTTTGAAAAATGCGAAATTACTCTTTCCTTGCCATTAAAATGTGATTTAATTTCGTCGCTAACAAATTGTGTAAATCTAAAAAACAAGTGCTCCGAAGGGGAGTTTGTTAAGTGTGTTCTGGCAATACTTACAGTATGTCCTGAGGGGACAGTCCCCAGGGAGGGCAGCACAAAATTCCCGCTGACCCCTGAGTCCCTGGGCCTCAGCCCGGCTGGGCCGGGGTCAGGGGGCCAACCCACAGGCCTCCCTCCCCTCTCCCCTCTGGGTCCCTGCTGAGACCAGCAACAAAGAGGTCAATTGTCTGAAGCCTCCCTTGGCTGAGGGGCTGTGGGCCTCTCTGGATGCCAGAGTGTATCCATGCGCATGGATAAGGACGCAGATGCATATCTTTCTGAGTGTGGGTATGTATACACAGGTGCACCAGGGATGGTTCATGCCGATGGGTGCACACGAGCGTGTGCACACGCATGTATGTGTAACGAGTGTGCACGCCTGAGCACGGATGTGTGTATCTTGTAAGTGCTCTGTGCATGTCAGCAGGGTGTGTACTATGCACACGTGCCTAAGTGTGCCTAATTGGAGGAGGTACGTACCTGTGTGTGTGTGTGCACCTGTGTGCGGTCCACGTGTGCGCACGTATATGAGGCCTGCTTGAAGTACTTTTGTGTCGCTCATGCGTCTGAGCTGGGCGAGGGGCCTCAGAGACACAGGGTTGGCCGACTCAGTTCCTAAGCCAGAGAAGGAAAGTCCTCTGGTTCATCTCTGAGCAGGGGATGTGGTGGCCTTTGCCAGGTGTATGCAATGGTAAACTAAGCTCAGAGATGCCTCCCTTCCTCACTTTCTCCGCAGGAATGAGGTGGAGCTGGCATAAAGATCCTCTGCACATAGCTAATTAGCCAACTTTGCTTCAACAGCTTATTCTGAACTGAGGGTGGGGTTTCAAAGCAAGGCCCACAAGCCCTTTCCTACATTGTTCCAGCCCTTTTTCAGAGCTGCCCGATTGGATCCAATGCATTTTGTGTGGCATCTCAACCATGTTTCCAGAATGTGAAATATATTGTCACTGCCCACCCCATAAGTTGGTTCCCCAGGGCCTTTGCACGACTCATTGTCTTGGCCCCTAGCATGGCTTATTCATATAGAGGCCTGCAGGGAGCTGGGGCTGGCTCAGCCTTCAGTACAAACATTCCTGCCTACTTGAGGTGTCATGATTTACACTTTCTTCCATAATAAGGTATTCTTTTAAAACTGCTAATAAAACCCATTTGATTCAGAAGCTGAGGAAAGAGGAATAAAAACACTTCATCGAAATTCACCTTTGCAAAAGATTTATCTTCTACCCTCTTTAAGCAGCACAGCTGCCTCTGAATTTTTTCTGCTTTTCTTGGTTCTGCCCCTCCCGCCTCCGTTTCCTTTCCCTACTCCAGCGAGGGCTTATCTTTCAACTGTGGAAAAGCCAACAATTAAACTGTACTCCAAAGCTTATCAAAATATTCGGTTGGTAAAATTATCTTATAATTAGCCAAACTGTAAGCCAGAACTTTTTAACCCCAGGAAATGTAAAGTGACCCAGCATGTGAAATCTGCAAATTGCTCATCCTGACCTTCGTGGCTACAGTTTCTGCTTTTTATTTTTTTTCCCAAAGCAATTTCCTTCTTGTTCTTTGCATTCTTGACTGTCCCTGAGGTGTCTTTCTCTCCTGCGCGTGTGTAAGTCACAACGTAAATATACGGCCCGTTTAGCTGAGATAGATAATTGAATAACTGCAGTTCGGACGTGAAATCAACTTGATTTCTGTTACATTTTATTCCTGCACTTTGACATATTCTTTTCACAAACGGAGGCTGATTTTCCTGGGATTCTGGTGGCTCAGAAACATTGGTTCTGTGTTTTGGATGCCTGCAGTGAGAGCCAGATGATTCTGGATCTGAGTTATTCGAATAATATTCAGGGGCTCTCCATTCTGTCCTGCTGGACAGAGGCACCGTGCTTTCCCATCACCCCTGCCTCACTTCGCATGGGGTCCCCACTGCCTGGGGTCCCTCCTGCCATCTTGTATCATCCAGGACAGACCACAGATGTCATTTTCTACCCTCCAGCCCCGTTGAGGGATACAGTATTAAGGAAATCACAAGTGAGCCTGGAGGCCTTGAGGTCCGCCTGAGACATTTGCACAGAAATGACACAGGTGGTGCTTAGGTTCCTAACTACTGTGAGTCTCTAAGTGAGTAACAGCATCGCTAGGCCCAAGCCAACTCGTGAGCCTAACATAGATGTGTAAATTGGACACTGTCATTGCTTTTGAGATGATGGCTTTTTAGGTGATGAACTCACAATCCTCCTGCCTCAGTCTCCTGAGTAGCTGGTATTACAGTCATGTGCCACCGTGCCTGGCTGGCGAAGCATTATCACCGTTCTAAAAACAAACCGAATAATTAAATTTTGGAATGTACCAACGTTTTCATACATGGGGTAATGTCTATATTGGGTGCTTGCAATGGTAGCTCATATTTAAAGAGTTTTTCCTGTCTGTAGGCATAAATACATAGAAACAGAAATGGCGCTTTGTCTTTACATTACTCCTGGAAGAAACTAACGATTTTGCTCATTTCACAGTGGGGAAAATTGAGGCTGGAGAGTATCAGTAACTTACAATGTGTCGGGACTCGGCTGGCCTGATGCTTGTGTAAGCCATGACTGGCCTTGAATGAACAGGCGAGGCTAGGCCTTACGGTTTGACCCCACCTATGCTTGAAGCTCCAGAGAAAAGGGAAATCACAGTGTCACCTCACTGTCCAGCTGCTGCTGTGCCCAGCACTCATATGCATGATATCCTGATGTCACGTCTGTATGTCAGGCTGTGTTTCTGCGGTGTCCTCAGAGCTGAGACTTGCTGGCCGTGAGTTGTTGGTCCATGTGGTCCATCTTCCTGGGCTCCACTTGATGCTCTTGGGGAGAGGCGAGGGCACCCCACGCCGGGCTTTGCTGTCCCAATGCCAGACCTTGGAATCAGCTACACTTTGATGTGCAATCCTCCTGCTGTTCCCTTAGAGTTGAAAGAGTCCCATTCTGGAGGTCCTCCCTGATGAAGGACATGTCCTGTCTCATCCACAATGAAATAGCTTAGGCCTCCTTAAGACTCTCCCAAAACACAGTGCTCTTTAAAAAGTAGAGTGGAAACTAAAGATCTACCATTAAGTGTGTTATTTATGAAGCGTTAGTAACTAGGTACTTTAGGAAACGTTTAAAAATAATTGACCATATTAAGTTAATGTTCTTGTGAACTCAGCATGTTCTGGACATTGTTTAGTTTGTGTTTCTTTCTCTGTTTGATTACAGCTTGGGTTGACAATAGCCATTCGCTTAAGCCACAGGTAAAACATTATGTCTTTTTTTGTTTTGCTTTTAAAGAAATACACTTCTTGGGCTGGAGCTTTTGGTTTGTTCTAGTCCTGAGGCTTTTGAGTTTACGTCTTGGTGGCACAGATGAAATGGTCCTATTTGTTTAATTGGTAAGAGCAAGTTATTCTTTGGAGGGAAAAATTTCTTTACATGAAAATGTGGTAGGTAGAACATTTCTGTTGAATCACCAAACTGGGAAGCTCTGCAGGAAAGCCACAGATGTGACTTCTGGGTGTAGTGTGCTCTGCCTGAGAGTGAGAACTGAAATGCGCCACGTGGGAGCCGGGGCCAGCCGGACGTGTTTGTGAAGCCCTTTCCCCTGCCTCTGCTTTCCGTCTTAGTGCATCTCACCGTGACAAAAGCCCCCGTTTTTTTGTTTTGCTGTGGGATTTCTACCTTGCTGTCAATTGCACGCTAAGGGAAAATGCTTCTTTTCCTGTACTTCCAGGGCAATCCTACCCTGCCAGTGGTTGCTTGCAGGCAGGACCCACTGTTTCCAGTCTGCATGCATGCAGTGATGTGGAGTTCATTCAAGCAGAAGTCAGCCACCGTAGAGGGATGGTAGGCAGTGCCCCCCATCCTTATACGAACTGCACCCCTGGTCCCCTTGCAGTGCCATGCTTGGGGAAAAGGCTTGAGTTCCAGGACTTCCGGTAACACAGAGTTACCCGATTTCAAGACAGTGTTGCCCCTGAAAATGCCTGCAATAAATTGGAGGTGTGCGTTCCACTTCCGTGTGAGTTGGGCAGCTGTGGACAATTGCTGCAGCCTAGAAGCTGCTGGGAAGCCACGTGCCTGTGCGCAGAGACAGGGCAGGAGGGGGTCTGAACCCCATTCGCACATGTGCATGGACTGAGGAATGTTCGTGTTGGACATTTCCGTGGCCTGTGGATAAGGCTGTGGATACCACTGTATTTAACATAAGTTCCCCAAGGCACAGGACCCTTCTAAGGCAATGGAAACCTGCAATGAAGAGTGGGCCAAGTGGGTATAACCTAGTGGCCATACACTGTGGGGGCTTAGCCTGGCTTTTGTGCCCGCTCCTTCTCTGTGCTCCAGTGTCTTCAGAGAGTAGGATGTCCCTTTGAGTAGTAGGAAGGCATCTCTCCAGTGACAGTGTTATGATCTGCTTCAGGAGGATGAAGGTGACCTTCCTCTTTTGTCATTTTCTTAACTGCCAGGCTGCCATTGTTTAGGGGAGTGAGTCCGGAAGCCCCACCATTGCTTATAAGCACGTGAGTCTTGTGTGACCTGCAGAGACAGGTGGCCCCTGTTGGTACAGCCAGGCCGTGGCATACTGCGCTCTTGGCAGGCATGATGTGGGCACTGGGCCCTGAACCTAAAGCTGAGTGGGCCCTGGGGGACTGGTGCTCTGTCGGGGACAGGGTTGGGAGTGTTCTTCTAGCAAGGGCCTCTTTTTCTAAATGTCGTAAATATGGACTCCTCTGGGATGGGATGGAGTGTGTGTGTGTGTGTGTGTGTGTGTGTGTGACAGAGAGACAGACAGACAGACAGACATAGACAGAGAATTTTGACATCTCTCATGGGTCCTGCTCACTGAGGAAGGCAGCAGCCAGTTTGTAGACAGGATCCAAAGGGCCCTGCTCGCTAGAAAAGCCAAGCTTGTGCTCCAGTGCAGAACAAACACGAGCCCTTTCCTGGGATGGTGAGGGTTACTTTCCTGTGGCTCGGCGGAGAGGCAGAACTTGTGCTGAAACCCAGACTCTGTATGTAGACTGAGAATCAGGCTTTCAGTTGACTGCTTCATCAGAATGAATGCCTTTTACCCAAGTGTCGTTCCTTCCAGTCAGTAAGATGGTAGGGTGGGGCTGACCTGGCCAGGGCCTTGGTGGCGAGGACTTTGCCCCTGTGCTCTGCACCACCAGGCCAGTGTGTGTGGAGGGGATTCTGACACCCCTCCCAGAGGCCGTGGGGGACGCTCGGTGTCTTTCTGTGCTGCCACTAACACCACCTCTGAGGTTGGAAACTCTTCTCTGGGCTCAGCATGACCTTCACTCGAGAAAGGAAAATGTCTTCCCACTTTTCACTGGGCGGTGACTAAGCCACGCCCCCCGTGGGGTGGTGGTCAGTTCTGGAAGGAAGCACTTTGCCTGGATTGTCATCAGTTTTCCCCTGTGGTTGGTTCCTCTTTCCCCAAAGGGGCCAGGCTACTGAAGAAGCGTGGTTAGGCAACAGTGGCCAAGAGGCAGCGAGGGGAGGTGGACACCCTGCGAGATTGTCCCGGCAGCTGAGCATAGCCTTCTGTTGTGATGAAGGGAAAGTTGTGGGGTACCTGCCATGAACTGATGGGCACTGCCCCACTTGGCATGAGGGTCCTTTAGACCTCAGGCTTAAAACTTGGCACACGGGGAGCAATTTCAGTTCTGAACCTCAGATTTGGCCCCGGTGTGGGCTTTAGTGTCTGTGGTCCAAGGCATTTCTTCTTGGTCCTTCGTTGAGAAGCCAGTTGGACATTAGCCAGTGGCTGACAAAGAGGTCAGTGTCACCAGGGTTTTTCAGCCTCATCTCGGTGTCTACCTCATCTCTGAGTGCTTTGGGACACGTGACCATCGCTCTAGCCTTAGGCTCTGCAGTCTGCTCTCCAATTTGTCTTGAGCCAGTTCCCTCCCCCCCTTACCCTCACTCGCTTCTTACCTAGAAACACCTATCATGAAGGTTACTGTAAGCACAGAATAAACGCAGAGGGCTCTGAGCTCATGGCAGCTGCTGGGGAGGCCTGTGCTCAAGACGGTGTGACTTTTAGGGCACTGGCCATTTTACGGACACAGGAAGAGGACAGTTGTCTCAGAATCCAACCATGCCAAGTGTCAGTGCTATACAAAGGAAGTGGTGATAGGGGTAAATTTTTTTTTTCAGAGTTTGGAGCTTAGGAACTGCTAACTTGGGGGGCTATTTACAGACCCTGCTGTGGTTCCCTTGGATCCTAATATCACTAAGTTACCACTTATCGTGGAGTCAGCGGGCACAGGAGGAATGGACCTTTTCTCTTGAAGCCCACAGGCCACTATGTTGCCTGCTGGTGGCTCTTGTGCCCCTCCTGCGTCCGAACCTGTCACCTCTCCCTTCATCCAGAAGGAGGGAAATGGAGGATGTGAGCTTCTGGGTGAGACCCTTTTTAAAAAACCCCAATTAGTGGACTAGTTTGAACTTCCCTCCCTTCGTTGATTACTTTTACGTTGCTTTGGCACAACACAGCCAGCATGAAACTGACCATTCGTCTTCATCTGTTTATGCTGCTATCACAAAATACGGTAGGCAAGGTTATTTTATAAAGAACAGAACTTGGTTCTCTCTCAGTTCTGGAGGCTGCGAAGTCCGCGTCCAAGGCACTGGAAGGCTGAACTTGGTCAGGGCTGCTCTCTGTGTCCAGGCTGCAGCACGGTGGCTGTGCTGTCTGCCCAGGTGTAGGCAGAGCAGGCTGTGATCTCGAAAGACAGAAGACAGAAGGGCAGACCGACCCAACACCACCTGAACCCGCTTATTTTTTACATGCTCTTCTCAAGATGGAATATTTGTATTAGAATATATTTGTGATACCTAATAATTACAGTTTGGGAGTTGGTATAGATACATACTGCACCTGGGTCATCCTGAGTGTCTTCCCTGACCCCCTCCCTTCCTGGCTACTTGCCTCTCAGGTCATATCCTCATTTTCACAGAGTCTGCCTCCTTTCCTCCTACCATCTCCCCTTCACTTTGCTCTTTAAATTGTTTCTATTTGCGGTTTCTTACATAAGAGAAACCAGGCGATATTTAACCTTCTTTGTCTGATTTATTTCACTTAGCATTATGGTGCAAGACCCATTCATTTTCCTCCAAATGACTCAAATTTACCCTTCTTTGTGGTTCAATAGTACTTCATCATGAATATATTGCCACATTTTCTTTGTTCGGTTAATGGGCTTCCAGATTCAGACACTGTGGGTTGTGTTGCTCTAAGTCTGCGCATGCATTTATTAGTGTAATATGATTTTAAGTCTTTCAGAAAGATACCCAGGACAGGAACAGCTGGGTCAAATGGAATTTCCATTTTTAGTTTTTAGAGGCATCTCCTACTGATTTCCACTGTGGTTGTACTAGTTTACATTCCCCTCAACAATGTAGAAGTCCAAACCCTTTTTTTAGAAAGCCTTAATTTCATTCATGAGAAAGAAACCTTGCGAGCTCATGTCTTGATACTGCTACACTGGCTATTAAATCTCAGTGTCTGAAATGGGGGGATAACTTCAAGCCACAGTACCGTTTTAACCGTTTCTAAGTGTATAGTTCAGAGTCAGTAAATACATTCACATTATTGTGAGTCAGACGCATTTATCTCTAGTGCTTCTTCATCATGCTGAACTCTAACCCTGTACTCTTTCCACCATAAATCTTCTTTCTCCCTCTTCCGGCCTCTGGAAAGCATATTCTACTTCTGTTTTTATGAAGTTGACTATTCTAGGTGCTTCATAATGATTCATCTGGTATTTGTGACTAGCTCGTCTTGCTGAGCCTAAGATCTTTAAGATTTATCTGTGGTGTAGCGCGCAGCAGGATTTCCTTCTTCTTTAAGACTAATATTCCCTGCATCTACCATATTTTGCTTATCTACTCATCCATCACTGATCACTCACGTTGGCTTCTGGTGTTCAGCTACTGTGAGAAACGCTTCTACCCACATGGATGTTCATATTTTGAATTCTGCTCTTACTCCTTTTGGCTGTATACTCACAAGTGGAATTGCTGAATAATATAATAATTCTTAAGTTTAATTTTTTGAAAGGGTCCACAGTGTTTTCCTTGCAATTTTTTTTTTTTTTTTTTTTTTTTTTTTTTTTTTTTTTTTTTTTTTTTTTTTTGGTACTGGGGATGGAACTCATGACCTCAAACTTGCCAGGCAGGCACTTATGCCACTGAGCTAAATCCCCAGCTGCAATTACTTCTTAAAAATGGGGTTGTACCTTGCGCTTACACAGTTCTGGGTCATTTTAAAGACTCACAGTTGCTACTGAGTAATGATTTTCGTTTCTTTGTCACTTTTACTGGATACTATGTCGAGGGCTTTCTGGGTCTTATTTGTGTGTGTGTGAAGATATTGTTGGAAGGATGACTTGGGATTTGTGATTGTAATCATCAGATCTGTTTCCAAAACTTCTAACAGAAGGGCTAGGGCCAAGAACGATGATGGAGAAAACCCCAATGGACCTGCTTAAGAGACAGAGGGTACGGGTGAAGTAAAAGGGGGAGGCAAAGATGGTTCTAGAAAGACAGTGCTGGGAGGATGGGGTCAGTTTCACAGTAGAATGGTGTTGGGGTCTTAATGAAGGTGAGTCTGGGACAAGGGAAAGAAGTCATGGTGAGCAAGGCAGCACCTTCCAATCTGCTGGAGACACAGTGGAAGTTGGGGACAGGGTTGGCCTGAGCAGGACGGCACTCTCTCATGGCCACAGAGGGGCTCGCTGCCCCAAGGGTTCTTGGTTCTGTTTTAACGTGTGGGCAGTATTGCTTCTGCTGTTACTGATGTGCTCCCTTTTATTGATGTGGACAGTGTCCAGGCTTCGGAGTGTCCCCTGCATACATCTCCCACCAGGCTCTTGCTCCTCTCCTCCTCTGTCCACAGACACCTCTCACTTCTGCCGGACGAGTGAGTGCATTCGTCTGTACAACCCAGGACTGCATGTGTGTGAGTGGGAGACTGCGTGTGTTAGGATGCCGAGGGGTGAGGAAGTGGAGATGCCACACTCATATCCAGGCAGTGTAAACCTACCCAGCAAGAGACGCATCTACGGTGCTCAGCTGTGAATTCAGCAACAGGTCTTGTCCAGGTTCCGTGTGTGATCACGGGGTTTTCATTTATTTTTGTAAAGTCAAGTCGTTTTCGCAGAGTGGAAAATTGTCTCTTGGTGCTCATTCCCCACTATTTGGCTTGAGGTTTTCAGGTGGAATCCACAGAGTGGTGACAGCTGGGTAACCCCCAGAAGTGCCCTTTGCAGATAACAGGTCTCGGGGCTCCACCACCCACGCAGCGGGGAACAATTTCCCTACTGTGTGGGTGTTTTGTTTCGTTTTTTTTTTCTTTTTCTCTAAGATTGAAAAAGTTTATCTGTTCTTCCTGCCTCACGGAGGCAGCAGCCCGAAGAGGACCCCTCCCTCCTAGTGGGTAAAACAGGCCCAGGGGTCGGCACTGTAGCGCTCAGTTCTCAGCCACCGGAAAGACCACACAAACCAGCAGCGTGGAATTCTGCACGTGCCACATATGTACACATTTCTAAGAAAAGCTCATGATAGCAGAGGATGAGATCAGTGAACCAGTGAGCCAGTGGACGAGAGAATGATTTTATTTGCCTGCTTCATTAGTTGTCTTCCTTCAAGGAACAAGAGAGGGAGTAAATTTCCCATTTTGTCCCGTTCGGATTAAATAGGAGTCTACAGGAGTGTGCTTTTTAGACAGAGCCTAAAAACATATCTTTCCTGTAATTTTTCTTTTATTGATTTTTCATTGGCCGTAAGAAAGGCCAAATTCAATAGCCACTGAGGCTGCACCTAAAACTCATAGTGGAGTTACCGGTGCTAACTCCTTAAAGGCAGTTGCGTTCCCCCGAAGACTATATAGGGGGAGGGGAGAATTGCGGACCTTGCACATGATTAATCCCAGAGGAGTGGGGAAGTATCCGTGCACAGTCTGGAAATCCCTGACAGGGTTTATTGTGGCATCCCTTACAATGAGCATGCGGACCTGTGATTAAGTGGTCATTTCAAGACTGTTTGTGCTTGTGTGTTGAATAAGCCCAGATGGCCTAGCAAGAAGTGAAGGGATCGTGTGCTTTTGTGGTCTGATTTAGATTAGAAGCAGAGTTTGAAGTTTGCCAATGAATCAGAAAACTCATTGAATGGACAAGCAGCATCACGGAACAAACGGAATTGTCATCCCGAGATATAAAAGCGATGAAAAGACGAGAAACAGGGTGATCAGGGCTATTGGATTTTGACTTCAAGTGACAGCAAACACCTAACAACTCCCATTTGGAGCTGGGTTTGATCTTGTGGAATCAGCTGGAGGAGACTGTTGTTCTCCAAATTTTGTAAAAATAAACAAAAATGCCTTTCTGCCCTTTTTTCCCCTTCCAGAGAATAGTTGTTTCTGTCACTAGGGCTCTCTGGCCAACTGTTCCCATTTGTCTCCTTTTCAAACTTCACAGTGAGACTCTGACCAGATTTATGCAGAGTTGCCAAGAAATTATTTGGCTGCAGTCGTATAATCTTGAAAGCAAAGCTATCTCTTGGCAGGTTGGATCTTTAGATAACCTTTACCCAGAGGGCAGACTGTGAGTATGGACGGAGTGTCTAAGTCCTCTGGTTCTACTGAGGAAATCCCGGAGGGCCAGAGGGTGTGCTGGCGGCCTCTCCTGGCAGAGCTGGGCAGGGAGCTGAGGATGTGCCCGGAGAGTAGCAGGGGAGTCCAGGGGAGAAGAGAAGCAGATAGATGTGTCTTCCTGTCCCTTCTTATCCCTTGTCATCATTTGTCTTCTATCTGGTTGGTGGCCTTATACTCTAGGGACCTTCTATTCTGATCCTATGGCCATTTCTCAACCCTGCTCTTTATGTACCTGTCATTAGGCCCACAGAATGGTCTCCAGGGGCTCCTTTACCTGGCAACAGGAAGATCTTTCTGGAAGATGGAGTTGTTCATGCCTGTCTATGCAAAAGCCTCCAGGTGCTTCCATGCTTAGAGTTCAGAATTCTGACTCTTAGCTCATTGAATTAAGAGCTCATCCCTAACTAGCACAAAACCTTCTGACTCCTTTACCCCTTGACCTTGCTCTTTCCTTTGAAAAATTAACTTCTCGCCACCTTTCTGCATCAGTGAGCCCCTCCTTGCTCTACAATTGCTCCTGGATGTCACCTCCTTTTTGAAGATTTGTCAAGGAACCACATCCTTTTGTTTTAGATCTCAGGGTACTTCTCGGGTTGAATCCTGACTCTATGCCTTCTTCCTAACTCTGTCTGCAGGCTGGAAGGATGAACTGAGTTCCTGTTCCTCCACTTGGGTCCAGGCATGTTAGCATGTGACCTAGAACTAAGGCCATTTCATAGAGCCATAATGTGTGTGTAGGTGGGTCTGGAAGGAGAAGGTCTTTCTTTAATAATATCTCCCTGCAAAAATGACCCTTTCTTTCCAAAAGACTGAGCTACTCAAGTCAAATTGATGTAGAGATTAAACACAATTCAAAATAAAATCCCAGTAGTCTTTTGTATGGAAATCGACAAGCTAATTCAAAACTACTGGCAAAGGCAAAAGAATTAGACCAGCCAAAGCAATTTTAAAAAAGAACACAGAAGGCATACAGGGCCTCATTTTAAGACTTAGTGTGAAGATGTAGTAATCAGTTCAGTGTAATATTGGTGAAAAGACAAACATATAGGTCAATGGGACATTTGTATATATGTATTACTTGACCATAATTTACATATTACCACACACCTGTCAGCATACACAACAATGAACACCTATCAATTGTGCCTAAATATAAAACCTAAAACTGCAAACCTTCAAAAAAAAAATAAGAGAAAATAATTGTGACCTTGGGCAAGACAAAGTTTTCTTCACACACTGAAAGCGTGAACTATAAAGGAAGTTGGTAAAGTTGGATTTTATCAAAATGAAAAACATCTGCCCTTTGAAAAGCACAGCTAAGTAATGAAAAGTCAAGCCACAAACTGGAAGAAAATATTTGCTCAGCAGATATCTGATAAAGAGTTGTATCCAGAACATACATAGAGCTCTTGCAACTCTGAAAAAAAAAACACAACAACCCGACTTTAGAGATGGGCAAAAACACTTGAGCTGTTACTTCATGAAACAAGGCGTACAGGTGGCAAATAACAACACGAGGAGATGCCCAACATCATAGTCAGTACGGAAATGCAAATTAAGACCGTTACACACACCGTGTAGTAAAACGGTTTTTAGAAACCCAGTAACTGCACCCCTTGCAAAGCCCCACAAAACAACTCCGAAAATCACAACCAACCAATCCCGACAGTATGAAGTATTGACGAGGATGTAGAGTAATTTCAGATGTGCATTTGGGGACAACATTGTTAGCGTCTCTCTCTCTCTCTGTCTCTCTCTCTCTCTGTGTCTCTCTGTCTCTCTCTGCCTCTGTCTCTCTGTCTCTCTTTTTCTCAGTATAGGACTGGGGACGAACTCAGGGCCTTTGCACTGAGTTACTCCCTCGTGCCTTCTTATTTATTTATATTTTGAGACAGGATCTTGCTAAGTTTCCCAGGATGCGCTGTAACTTTGGATATTTTTGCACAAGTCTCCCAGAATGCTGGGATTACAGATATGTGCCAGCACACCCGGTTTTGGTAGTATCTTATAACATCACACTTAAGCTATGATTAAATGAGTCTACTTCAGGTGCTTATCATAAGAAAAACAAAGACATTCATCTATGCAAATGTTCTATCACTTCTCTTCCTGATAGCCTCAGACTGAAAACAATCTCAAATGTCCTCATCTGGGAAGCAGACATCCATGTAATACCTGTCAGGGAGCAAACACACCATGCCCAGTGCGAGAAGCCACCCTTGAAAGTTCGTATCCTGTGTGATTCCATCAGTACGACATTCTGGGAAGGGAAAGCGACACAGAAAGTAATGGAGCCACGGCTGCCAAGGGAGGCTACTGAGGTAGACTAGAAATCAGCCTAAGGAATTTTGGGGGGTGATAGACATTCTAAATCTTGATTTTGATGGTTCCACTGCCTGTTACTTGAATTTCGCCATAATTAAATGAATTTGTTGGTAAACTTGGATTCGAGAGTGCTAAGTTAAAGGAGCTCCTGCATCTCTTTCACAGCGTAACCTCCTTGTACAAGGCTATGTTCCTAGGAGTCTTCCCAGGGCTTCTGTGTACTGTCACAGGGGGCTTTTCCTTAGGAATTCTGTTGTTCTCCTTGCCCTGGGACAGGCCTGACGTTCATGTTTTTCTAACTCTGTCATTTCCGGGGAGGTTGCGCTGTGAGATGAGCAGCCACACTCTGTCTCGCTCACTGTCTGTCTCCCATCCAAGTACTAACCAGGCCTGACCCTGCTTAGCTTCCGAGATCAGACGAGATCGGGCGCATTGGGGGTGGTATGGCTGTAGACAGCTCACTGTCTTTCTAAGTCTTTCTGTGTAAGCCAGGGTGCAGTGAGGTCTTTGGTTAGCCAGCATATCCCAGCAGAATGGGCTCGACAGGGGCCTTTGCTGGGGGGCTCAGCCCCTGGCGATTGGATTTGACCTTGTCCTTTACCCACAAGGCTGCAGCCACATGGGATCCTATAAGAGGCTATAGAGCTGGCTCTCCAGTCAGGGGGTCCCCGAGCCTTGGGGAGCACTGGGACACAGTGCCAAGCTTGGCTTCCTTCCTTCTATGGAGTGGGCACAGATGCCTGAGGTCACATTCCAGGAGGTGCTGCCCCTCTCATCCATCTGGAAAACTCATCTATGGCTGACCTCTCCCCAGAGACCCAGGGAATGGGGTGCAGCTGTTTCCAGTCCTCACCGGTGAGAGAGCAGCTCTGTGTTCTGCCCCAGTGAAGCAGCAGGTGTCACCCCACCACCCACTTTGTTGACTGCTGCTGGGTGCAGGCGGGAGGCAGGGCAGGGGGTGCCCAGCACGGGAGAGGGAGATGAGCCTACATAAGCCCAGCGGCGTGGTTATTGTCATTCTGCACCAGCACTGGAGGCCGCCACAGCCAGCTCTGTCCGGCCAGGGGCCAGCATGTCTGACAGCCCTGCTGCATGAAACCACAGTGGGGCTAGGCTAGGCCTCTTCTGTGTATTCTCTGAGTGGCACCACATTGCCCTTGCCCAGCGGTGTTGTGACCATGACCTTGCAGTTGGTGGAAAATGTCACTAAGGTCCTGCTTGTGCTTCTATTGAGCAGGTGGATGTATTGATAACCTGGGTCCCGGTCTGGTATTTTAGGGTCTTACCTGCAAACCCAGATTTGGGTTCTAGACTGCCCCCAAAGGGCCCTTTTTCAAGTTTTAATGTACAGTTAAATTGGCAAGACAGAATTTGTTGTCTCTGTTAAACTAGCCACAGAAAGTTCTAGATTGGCTCCTTCCAGTCTGGTGAAGATGCCTTATTGATAGATGATGTGTGCTGTACAAGTCACATGTTGGTCTCACACGGGGCTCTAAGGTCCTACAAATCAAGAATGTTGACAGCCTTTCAACTGCACGAAAGCCTGGTGCTCTGGAGGCTCTGGGACGGCTTCTGAAAGGGGCAGTCCCCACACTACCTGCTGTGGGCCCGGTGCAATAGGAGTCCTGCTGAGCCAGCTCTTTTTTTGAGTTTTCCTGAGATGTCTTATGATGTAGATTTTGCTTCCTGTGGGTTGGTAGAGCCTCAAGTGCCAGGTAGAGAAGTGCATAGGTTTGTTTACATTCCCTGGCCTTTCAGAAGTAGATGTGTCTGCTTGTGCTGATGTCTTCTTCTTTTGTTATCTGAGGCCATCGCAGCCCTCCTGTGAGTCCCTAGTAGCTGGTGAGTGGGTGCTTGGAGAGGAGGAAATGCCCCATGATGCGCTTCCAGGTTGGCATCTGTAGGTTTTCCCAGCATCCCCTTCTGGAAAACAATTGCCCCCTCATCTGCGCTCCATCTTCCTTTGCAAGTACTGGATCCAGGATGCTGGGCCTTAAACTCATGGCATCTCTTATGCTTATTTATTTATGTTTCTCCCAGACCATTTGGGACAATTTTGTCCCCAAATGATGCTTGGTGATGTTTTTGGTTGTCTTGACTTGAGTGAGGTTATTACTTCCAGGGATGCAGTTAACTGTCCTGCAATGCACGGGACCACAAAGTCTCATCTGGCTTAACACGTGACCAGTGACCTGTACTGAGATCCCTGAAGGTCATGCAATATATATTCCTCTTTTGATCTTCAGAGCTTGGGAGCAGACACACACACACACACACACACACACACACACACTGTTCAGTCAGCAAAGACTGAATCAAATCTGTTGTTTAGAAGCTCATATGCTGTGTTGGCTTCTGTGATGATAAAACATTCTACAATATTCCCTGAAAATGTTTTTGTTCCATTTTCTTTGTTGGCTTTTTTAGTTTAAACATAGGGATTAAGTCAGTTTTAATTACTCATGCCAATGGATGGAGAAGAATGTTAGCCCCTCCAAAACATTAGATCACCCAGAATCCATTTCTGATTGTCTGTGCAATGATACAGAGCTGGAAGTCAGCAGTAGCACTCATGGTCCTCCCCTGGAGCCAACCTGCCCCACTCCCTGGCTGGGCTTTCATTAGAGGCTCGTTGGAAGGTCTTGTTTTATTGATAATGTGTAAGATGTGATAGGTTATTGGAAGATAATTGATTATTTAACTTTGACTATTCTATTCCCTTTGTCTTTCTCTCCCTTTTTAATATATTAAAAAAAATTTTTTTTGAGACGGGGTCTCACTGTGCAGTTTCAGATTGGTCTGAAACTCACTAGGTACCCTAGGTTGGCCTTGAAACTGTGGTGATCCTCTTGTCTCAGCCTCCCAAGTGCTGGAATTATAGGCGTGCACCACCATGCCAAGTTCTCCCCTTTTAATCTTGAAAAGGATAATGAAACAAACTTTAGGACATGTTTATTTTCTTTAAAAATTCGTATTGAATATAGATTAATGTGTTCCTTCAACCACTCCTATTGAGTACTAGATAAAGGCAAAACACACTGTGCCTGTGTCCAGCAAGTTGTAACCTAACCCAAAGTGTACTCTCAGCCAATCAGAAAACTGAGCCTCCAGCCAATCAGAGTCCGAAAGCTGCCCGGGCATAACCACCTGAGGTAAATGCTTACAACAGCCAATCAGGGTCTTTCCGTAGGTTGCTTCCTTTCCTCTGGCTGTGGTTGCAGCCTGCCCAAGTGGCAGGATAGAGTATCCAAAACCACTTTTTGGTCTAGACTGCTGCTCAATTCATGAATTGTTACTCTGCTCAAATAAACTACTAAATGTAATCCGTTTAAGGCTTTCCTCTTAACAGTACGGATTCCAGGCTCCCTTTTGGCCTTTTGTGATCTTGCAAGTGAGGTCCCATTGCATCTTTGGGGAGCAGCTCTACCCAGGCGGACTTGGGGTTGAATTCGAGCCTCTGACTCCTAACAGGTGGAATGTTTCCACAGCGTGTGTTCTGGCCTACCCAGAGTGCTAGTGTAATTTCCTGTGGCTCAGAGCTGTGATTAAGCCCCATCCTCCAAGCAGGGTTGCTTGTCTGCAGCCCGCAGGGGCACTGAGTGGTGTGTGCAGAGCTGTAAGGACAGTCAATGCTGATGGAAAATTTCCTTTTACTGAACTAAACTTTTAGAAGTAGCAGTGGAGAGAGTTTGGGGTGATATGGGAGCGTCCACTTCAGGCTCAGCTCTGGAAGCTCCTATTCAGAACGTGTGGAGGTACAGTCTTTCCTTGGTGATCCCAGGAGGATGAGGCTTTTTCCAGTCTCCATGTCCTCCCCAGTGGCTGCTGTCCCTCCAATGTGGGGTCAAGGATTCAGAGATCATGACTCAGATCAGTGTGGCTCTGGAATATATCACATTGACAGCCGGGAATTGGGGCCCTGGTGAGGAAATTAGCAACCTGTGCTCCAAGAAATTCTCTCCACTCTGAGCTAATTGGTTGACCTTCATGGGAATCTGTTTTGCTTGAAAAGAAACCTTCCAGAATCTCCTTTTTAGTCACATGTCTTCGGTGAGGATAGAAGATAGGGAAAGAAAGAAAACATGGTCCTAAAGAAGGAGCTTCTATTGTAACTTTTATACTCGTTTCTCTATGAAATTACGTATCTGAAAGCAAGAGTAGAAGAGAACACAATAATCCTTCCATTTGCCAACAGTTTCCCTTACCACAGTCTTGAAGTAGAAAAAGCCACTGTGTGTAATACTTTAGACAAGAAGCTGCTTCAATGTGTCCTCATTTAACGGTCACAGCCCCCAAGATGGATGCTACTAATTCTGCGTTGGAGACAAGGGCATCAATGTTCAGAGGTTGAGGAATTTGGCCAAGGCCGCACCACTGCTTAATAAAGACCAGACCCTTTCCGTGGTACTAGAAATCGCTCGGCACTGGCATTGCTGTCAATGTGAGGTACCGCTTGAGAAAACGCTCCGAACAAATAAAAAACACCCCAAATGTAAAGAAAAGATACAAGGATATACCCAATTGCTTGCCAAGGAAATCAAATATAAAATATGCGCCATGAAGTGAAAGACAGATTATGTTCACAGAGGTGTGTGATGTAAACCTCGATTCGTGCGTGGAATTACCATGGAGGCAACTTCCTTAAGACTCTGGTGATGGTGCTAATGTAATAGTGTTTTGGACGGTGGCTCGGGAGTCTTCATTCTTTCCTCCCTTTGTTCCACAGATATTTTGTAGTAGGAATAAAGCCGTTAGCTTGGAGTAACAGGAAGTCCTGGTTCCGCTAGAGTAAACAGTGAGTAGCTTGTTTCCTCGCGGAGTGATTCCTGAAGTCAGGCAGTTTGGGTGGCTGTTTGGTGGCTCAGGGCCGTTGTCAAGCACCAGAGTTGTTTTGATCTTTCCTCTCCGCCACCCTTGGCATGACAGCTTTGTCTCTGCCTGACTGCCTCGTGGTCACATGACGGCTGTGAAGTTCTTCCTGCCACATGCAGATGTAATGAGATTTAGCAGAGAAGGAGGGCCCATCTGTTCCTATATGTCACTTTTTAGCAGCATAGAAACCTTTTTTCCAAGAACCCTTCAAGGGTCTTCCTCTCATTTTTCATTGGCCAGAAAAACCCATCTGTCCATTATTAAAGCCATTGCTGGCAAGAGGAACCGTAATTAGTTCAGTAAGCACAGTAGATCCTCGGCGAAGGATGGGTTACATGAACAAAATCGGAATTCTGTTACCAAGGAGGAAGGGAGGAGGTGTTGGGCCAACAGCTGGAAATGTTGCTACATATTTTAAAAATACTTTTATTATGGAACAATCTCGAGCACAAGGGAAGTAACCGTGGTTTCCCAGTTGCTTCTCTCCCAGCGTTAGTAACTTATCGACATTTCGGCAGCTTCATTCATCTCTAGCCTCCTCTTTCTCCCCTGTGGGAGTATTTTAAAGCTTATCCCAGATAGATATAGTACGTCATTTTAAAATGTGCTCTTTTGCGTCTGTGGACCGCATCTTAAATGCCTGATGGCAACCAGAAAGGAGAAAGCTGTTTCAGGGAAATTAAGAAATCAGGGAAATTTCAGAAATTAGTGATGATTGACCTGGCACTAACTAATTTTTTTTTTGCTATCAAAGACAAAATTTTGAGGAAAGAAAACAAAAAGGGAAATGCAGTAACTGGTAAATAGGGTTTTCTCTAAAGTCTTTGGTCTGGCTGCATCTGGAGCCCTTGAGATGCTGGGGGACAGGTGTCCTGGGAAGTTTGAGCGGGAGCAGGGGTTCGTCCCTGTCCCTTCGACAGACATGGGGGGCAGGGGAAGTTCAGTACCACGTGTGCCATTTCCACTCTCAGGCTGATGAGGCGAACGCTTTCTAAGAGTGGGTTTTGGTTTGGCGACACCTGTTTTTGCGTGTTAATAGATTTCTGGGGTAAGATAGAGCTGGGTGATGTCACCTGCAGGTGTGCGAGCCTGTGGTAGCGGTCTGCTGCTTGGCATTTGTTTCACAAGGCGTTGTTAGCCACATCTGTCCTCAGCTGTGAGGGTCTGAGCACCAGCAAGCTGAAGAGAGAGATGTTTTTAACCAGAACAGAAAGTCAGATGTCACAAGTCGCCTGTGGGCTGGGTTACAAACACATGTACTTTCCCTATGGCTTTAGCTGATTTCATTTAGCTATGGAACAAAATACAAACGTTATTTCTTTAAAATATCACAGTGGCAGCCAGGGTATATTTCCACGCACCCTTTTCTGAGTTTCTTAAACCACCTGTTTTATTACACATTTAAAGGCCCCTCTCCCTCCATGCATCTGAAACAGGAAGTTTGCCTTCTTATTTTCCTTTGGTTTTAAAACATTTCATCCTCTGAAGAGAGTTTGCTGGGTTTATGTGGGGTGGCACCTTTGTTTATAACATAAAAAAATTCACCATTTCTCTAAATGCGTCTCTGTTTTTCTATATGACAATTAAAGGTCAAATTGCAAAGCTGAATCAGTGGGAACTCAGTGTTCAGGATCCGTTTGAGCTGACCTGATTTTATCTGCCTGTGCTTTGTGACTTGTTTGTGTTTGCACAGTGAGTTTAAAAACAGAAATCTTTTGCATAACTATATTTGAAAAAAAAATCTTTGCAAAAAAAAAAGAAAAGGAGAGAAAGAGAATGGAGCATTGACATGAAACAATGGCAGTTGTCTACGCTTGTGTGGCCTGTGTGACTTGTGTAGCAGTCGCACTGTTTCTTAGCACGGCTTTCTAGCATGTGTGTGTTGTGGTTAGGTGCGCTTTGTTTCACGTGCTATGCATTTCGGTGCGATGTGAGAACCCATCCGACCCCAATACATTTTATTTGACATGCACAGCTGGGAGGCTGGAGGATAGTCCAGGCCATTAAAAAGAATGCAAAAGAAAACACAGACAATCCATTCATCAGGACACTATGAAAGGGAGACTTATGGGGCGGGAGCACACCTGGAGGAAGGAGAGGAGGAAAACCAACCGGGCGCCCAGGGAGAAGGGTGGAGCAAACACAGCTGCTGTTGACTGTGCTGCGTGGCAAAGGGCTTTACCAATGGTGAAAACTGATTCCATGTCCAGCTTGTGGGATCTTATTTTAGGGAACTCTGCAATCAGCAGGGTGGAATGGCAGATGTGAGGTTTTACCTACTGACGGGCCCTTGCTTAGTGCTTGGCATCTCAGGGTACCCCAGATTAAGGGGTGTGATGCTCCCCTTCATCTGGGAGTGGCTCCCGAGGTTCCTGACCTCTGACGTGATGCTTGAACTGCCCAGGCTTCTCTGCCTCATCAGAGAGGGAGCAGGGGAGGCAGCGAGTGGAGCCCTTGGCAAGCCCATCCTTTCCACAGCTCCAGTAGCCCAGCCCAGCTGCCTGCCCCCACCCTGTCGTTCCCTTCCTGCTTCTTCTTTGTGATTTTTGCAGTGCTTGTTTTATACATTGTCACTGATCCGGGACATCTTTCCATTCACGTGTTCACGTCGGGTTGTCTCCTGAAAAGCCATTTATAATCCTGTGTAAAGATCTAGGGGAGGGTCCCTGGTCACCTCAGCTTGAGTGCGAGGCTGAGGCATATGTGCATCACCTTGGACCTTTTCAGAGTGACTGCTGTGAGCCTGATCTGGGCTGAGACACGCTGGGGTCCCCTGTTGGCTGAATCGCTTTTCAGAGACCTGTGTGATCACTGTAATGGATCTTAGGGCAGAAGGTGGAATGCTGCCGGGCTTACCTAACAACCCTCCTCTGTGGTTAGAGTTCTCCCCGCGGTCTGCAGCACATAGACCTGGAGCTCCGGGGAGAGGGAGGCAGGCTTGGAGATGACAGCTGGGTGTTTCTGTGCAAGCCGAGCACTTCACAGACAACCTGGCGAAGAGCACCCAGGAAATGGCACCAGGCTTATCTACGTCTTGGGGAACCACAGATGGAGTTGGTTGATTAAAATAAACCCCCTTTATCCACGGGCTCGCCTGTCCTCCCAGGTGGGAGTCCTGCTGGAAGTGAGTGTAAATACTGAGCCAAAGGTGACAGTAAATCCCACAGGGGCTTCTAGGAATAATGTATTGTTTTGGTTTTTGTTTCAGTATTGATTTTTGCAAAATTTTCCTGCCTGTCAAACCAAACCCAGTTCCAGGATCATCAGGCACTTGCAGAAATCTTTTACTTTCTCACTGGAAACTCTCCAGCATAGTCAAAGCACGAAAACAGCAAAATCAAAACAAACAAACAAACAAACAAACAAGTAAACAATTAAAAAAAACCCTTGACAAATATGGTTTGACAAAACTGACTTACAAACAATCATCACGAAAAAACCTGCAAGCCAGCTGGAAATACACTGGCTTTTCCCAGGGGGACCAATATAAGGTGCCCATTTGGCTACCTGCAGTCTGCGAAGAGACTTCTTCCTGACTGCTCTCAGGGCAGTATTTTCCTGTTCCCCTCACTTCTCCCTCGAGTGTGTTCTGCTACTTGACCTGGAACAGAAACTCAAAATCTAACCCCAGTCACATTATTAAATGGTAAACTTTTAAATTCACACAGAGCCCTGGATGGGAATTTCAAAACACGGGGTTAAGGTCTGCTCTTACAAAGATGGAACAAAAGCTCTCTGTCTTTTGGAGGTCACTAATCCGGTGTTTGCACCTTATTGTCACTACGTAATGTCTGAAAAACTTGGAATTATTTCCAATTAGTGGGTTTCAGTGGATCTTGCTTTCTGAGCCATTGACCCCCGGTGTTTGTTTAGCAGGATTTTCTCACCGGTCTTCACCTTGCTGAGCATTGTTTGACTGTCAGAGCGTCTGAACAGCTCCGGGTGACCCTTGCAGAAACATCCGTATGCTGAGACTGGGGGAGCTGTTGTGAATTTTGTGATGACAGATGGCAGAGCATAAAAGGCACCTCTGTGGGCTTTGTGAAGGGGGATTTGCGTTCTCGGAATCCTTCTTTCTCCTCTCGGAGGCTTTTCCGTGACTGCTGTCAGAGCTGCACTGGTGCCCATGGAGCACAGGGAGGCCTCCGAGACCCGGCACCCTCACACACCTGCTGCCCCACACTGCGTCTCTCCAGGTCCCCTTGGCCAGGCATCAGAAGGCCCTCAGGTCTTGGCCACTCCCGATGCTGGGAAAGTACGAACTTCTCTGGGGGTCCAGTGCCTTGGAGCCCTGGGATTTGATTTGATAGGAAATTCACCTGATGCGTGGAACGCAGTGGGCCAGAGTTACCAAGAAGGAGTGTTTAAAAGAGGCCTTTTTGGTCTTGCTTCTAAAACAGGCACTTTTAACGAGTTGTCTTCCAGGCTCTGGCTGACACATAGGGATGGGTGGTAAGGTGCTCTGTATACGTTGGGCAGACACCCAGAGCAATTCAAAAAGGACTGGCCGAGCATTGAATTTGATGCAAATTACAAAATCCTGTGTGGCCCCCGGTGCGTTGTCCTTGGATGCTCTTTGTAACAGGGTCCCAGCACCCCCCTGACGAGTCTCCTTACAGCCAGGTGAAACTTTGAAGGTTCCCAGGAAGGTGGACTCCACTCTGAACAGGCTGCGGCTGGTCGGGAAGGGCAAGTGGATACCGCTGCCAGTACTCTCGTGTTAGTAGAAATCCTGCATTTCTGAGCAGTCCAGCAGGGCCAGCAGTACCCTGGTCCCTGTTCCACAAAGCAGCCACCAGCTGGCGCCCACCACCAGTTGCCACCTCCAATGCTTTTTCTTTCTTTCTTTCTTTCTTTCTTTCTTTCTTTCTTTCTTTCTTTCTTTCTTTCTTTCTTTTTTTTTAAATACTCTGATAGGCTAAGACAGCAGGATCAAATAAAACCCAACCAGGGCAACTTAGCAAGACCCTGGCCCAAAGTGAAAAACTTAAAAAAAAGTCTAGGGCATCACTCAGAGCACAGACCCTGGATTCAATCCCCGGTACTGGAAAAAAAAAAGGTCTGATTTGTTTTAATTCCCTCAGAGGAAGTGAAATACAAACATATAACCAGCCTATTAGAACTCATCCCGATAAAATAATCCAAGATGCAGAAAACTTTCCATGCCAACAAATGTTTCTCTCTGGTGTTCATAGTATGCAAAATTGAAAACATTTTCACAACGGAGGCAAGTTCATTCAGTTTTGATGTGGTTCCATAATGGGATATGATATGGCCAGCAAAGTATTGTTCAAGCAGACTTTTTAATAACATGAAAAGATGCTCATAATATAAATGTTGGATATAAAAGAAAAAAGCTTGAAATCAATTTGTAGTATAACTCAGCTTCTTCCAAAATGTAAAAGCAATCTGCTTTTTGTAAGACTGGAAGGACATTTGCCAAAATAGTAACCATGGCTGCTGCTTTGGTAATGAAATTCTGCAAGATTATTTACTCTTTATTTTATTCCAGGTTTTCCTTATTTTTGACAGTGACCTTGCATAGCTGTTATGCAGTTTTTATGTACAGTCAGAAAAATAAAAGACACACTAAAAAATAAAGAAGACACAGAAGCCTTGAAGTCAGTATAAGAAGATTTTTCCATGTGTCTCCTAGCTCTTTGGCAACAGGGCAGGTCCCAAAGCCAAGTTCCCTGATCCTGGGATCAATGGGTTTGCTCCATTCTGCAGGGCCTGGCTGCCCACAGCTATGCACCTGGGGTTCATGGTCCCCAGGGGTCCATCTCTGAATCCACACATGTTATGTGGGTGTATTAATGGGGGCACCTTCATTCCACCTTCAATTCCGCTGTTGCGAGCAAGCTTTAAAAGCCAGGCAGCTGTGGCCGTTGAGTAGATATTAGAGCTAATTTAGGCATTATTCTGTGCTGTGGTTTATTTCCTTGGGGTGCACCTTAGATAGATCCTCTCACATTTCTGCTATTCCTTTTCTGTTTCTTCTCTTATGAGGACAAATCAAAGCCACTCAAATCCCTTCACTGGAGCACCCATGAGTCCCTGGGTGACTTTGCACCCAATATGGTAGACATTTCCTCAAGTGCCTTAAGGCCCAAGGACCTGAGGTCTCCTAACTCCTGTCACTAACTTATCTGTTTACTATTGTCAATCTGTACTTTCTTAGACACGTTCCACGGGGTCAGATGGGGAGGGGACTGCGCCTGTTAAATGACTTTGCATCAGGCACATGGGGCGGGCTGATGGGAGACACCCTGACAAAAGGTTTCCATGCTGCCCAGGGGGGAGGCAGCCCAGAAACCCCAGAAGTAAACACAAGGGCATCTCCACTTCCAAAAGGCAAAAATCCAAGTTTCGACAACCTTGTGGGAACCCAAAGCTGTTTACTCTTCTACATCAAGCAACTCCAATGTCCAGTGATCCAGAGGGCCGGAGGGATATGCAGAAGGGTCCATCCTTGGAGCAAACTGTCTTTCAGACTTTCTGAGTTAAGGACGTCTCAGCTACGGGACTCTAAGGCTCTGTCACCCACTCAGGATGACCATTTCAAGGAGACCAAATGCTGGCTCACGTTAGTGGAGATTCTCTTCCCAGGCCGAGAGCACTGCCAATATTTGCCCCCAATATCCAGCCTTGCCTGTGCTTGGGGGCGCTGTAGAGTTAATCAGGTCTTCCTGGGACTATAACACAACCTAATCCTTGGCCCCGCGCCTGGAGAACAAGCCAGCTCACACCACTGGAGCTTTGGGGTCAGGGAATCTGCTACTGTTACCCTCAGTGGCCTCGTGTCCAAGTTCCGGAGCTGCTGTCTTAGCTGAGCCGCGTGGCCAAC
Organism: Dolichotis patagonum; assembly: GCA_004027295.1. Lineage (NCBI taxonomy): Eukaryota > Metazoa > Chordata > Mammalia > Rodentia > Caviidae > Dolichotis > Dolichotis patagonum. The sequence continues at coordinate 110,081 of PVJX010002348.1, forward strand.
ACGTGTTGCTATAGTCAGGCACCTGCTGGCCCAAGGCTCACAAGTGGGGGGGTGTGCAGGTGGGGACCCAGGGGCAGTCAGGGGCCAAGAGGTGGCCAGCCAGGCAGCTGCCTCCCTGCTCTGCTGACAGATGGTTTTGTTTCTTACATATTTCTGTGGGGTGGATGTTTTCTATGTTTCCATGAAGCTGAAAGGACTTAACGTCAGGGCTTTCAGGAGGATTTCTGGTTACTGTGAAAAATGAATACAATCTGGGAACGTAGGAGTCAATATGCAAAATCTGCCAGTTACGGAACTGGCGTTACGTGATGCTTCCTCTGTAAATGCTGAAGGAAGGGATGGGGTACATTTGCCCATTTGCCCCAGGTCCCTGTCATCAAGCTGGTGGGCGTGGAGGGGAGCGTGTGGCCTTGGGGTGAGGGAGGGCAGGCTGGAGCTCGCCCCGAGGGCCTTCCTCGCTGACCCGCTGCCTGGACCCTCTGGTTTTTACTTAGCGTTAACTTGGCATTTCTCAATTGTTGAACTATGACCTGATTTCACATTTTGAAACTAAAGGAGTAGCTCCAGTCTGTGGAGAAAAGGATGTTTCAGAAGACTGATGATGCACCTTTCACTTCAAGTCCAGTGAGAAAAAATCAACCTAGGAGGCACTGAAGGGATGAGTGTTTGTGATGTGTCAAGACAGCTATGTCTATTTCTAAATTCATATTCAATAGTGATGCAGGGAGCATGTTCTTATAAACCTCCAAGTCCTCCTTGGACTTGCAGCCCCCAGCTGCTTTTCCCGGAGACCAGCATTTCTATCAATTTAAAATGTGTTTTTCCACGTATTTTATATGCACTTATGGGTCTATGTACAAAAAGAGAAATACCTATTCTTATTTATGTGTGTGTGTGTTTTGCATGTAAGTAATTGTACTGTTCTAAGTTTGTTATTTTCCATAGTGTATCTTAGGGAGCATTCTATTTAACATTTGTGTATATTAATTTTACAAAATAGTAAGTTTCAGAGGGTTAGCTTTACTTCTGACACTTGATGGAGTGTACATGGTGGCAGGTTTGTGTAACCCATCCCTTCTGGATGGATCCTGTCTGTGGAAAGTGTCTGTGTTACTCTGACACTTTCTGGCCTTGAAAGATGAATGGATTTTCGCTAATTGGAGAAGGCAAGGGACGGCGTTCCCAGGCCAGGGTCTGCAGATCAGGCAGAAGATGAATTGGGACTGGAGAGTAAACCCAGAGAGGGAGGTCAGGGGAGCAGGCAGGGGTGAAGCAGGTGGGGCTTTTAGCATGGGGTGTGGGGAATTTGTGTTCAGCAGGTGTCAGTAGACCAGGGACAGGAGCTCTGACTTATTGGGGGAGGAAAAGGCCTCTGGGGGCCCTGGAGCAGGAGAGCATGGGGGCTGGATGCTGAACAGAATATAGTTCTTCATGCATCTGTTTGTGTCTGTCTGTGTGTCCATCTATTCATTTATCTATCCATCCACCCACCCATCTATCCATCTATCTGCCCACCACTCACTACGTCCCCCATCCATCCATCCATCCATCCATGGACATTTCCAGAGAACTTTCTCTTTCCCAAACGCAAATTCTGTGGCTGAGAAGATGCAGCCCCCAGTGGCTGATGGCCTGCGGCTGTACGGGTGCCTGGCCACAGTAGGTGCCCACTCATTTTTGAGGAGCAGAAACCAGGTCCTGAATGAGGGAAGGCAGGTGGAAAGTGAGGGCATCTAAGGGGGACACCGGTGGAGTGGACCTGGCAGAGTTTGTCTTGGGGACATGGATTTACATGAGAAGAGTCTTACACAAGGAATGAACAATGACATGGATAGAGAGGATTTAGGTGGGACCCAGGAGACAGACAAAGATTTCTTTTGAGTTCCAGAAGAGTCTTTTGCGTTTTAGAAATTGGAAGAAAAATTTAAATACCATTTAGTGTGTAGCCGAAAGTCAACATAAAAAAAGTACTCAAACATTTCCACTCTGGATATAAATGCAGCGGAACTGATTTTCTTACACTTGTGTGTGTTTTCTCTTGACTACATCTACGTGTAAAGAATTTCATGTAGCCAGTGTGGGGAAGGGTAGTGACGCTTCTAAAGCACCTTACACATAAATAAAGCGACAGCCACACCATTCAGGGAGTTTCTGGATGCAGCTTATTATGGAAGGTTGAATTTTTCTGATTGCTCTGCCTGGCTTTGTCATTTTCCCTCACTCCCCAGGGACTGTGCACAGGACGGATGAGGGTCGATTCGCTCTGCTGTGGAGGGAGCAGCCTTCCACACAGAGGCGCACGAATCCTCCAAGGACCCTCACTCGCTCTGGGTTTGCTCATCTTGGTCAGCTAACGTGGTTTCTGTTTTCCATCTTTTTCTCCAGCACACATCTTACTCGTTTGTCTCACCATGTCTCTGCTGCAGTCTCTTAGCTAACTGGCATATAAGCAGGGCTGCCTGTGTTTCCCAAAGTGATCCTTTTGGAAAAAACAATCCATGGCCACGGAGGTGACCTTGTAACCTTAATGACACTTACTGATTGTTCAACATGGCCCCGTTGCCACTCTGAGCACTTTACCTATAGGATTTACTTTTAGATGCCCATGATGGATGGATGGATGGATGGATGGATGGATGGATTGCAGCAGGTATTGTTTGCTCCACTTAATAACTAGGGTGACCGAAGCACAGAGAGGGCAGGCCACTGGACTGAAGTCACACAGCTAGGACATGGTGAACACCTTCCCTCTATCCTACTGCCACCTTTTCCTTCAGCCTGGAGCCCAGTGACCTGGGGACTACTCAGCATCTTAAGTCTCACCCGGAGAGATAGCTGTGCTTTGGAAAACCGTGTGAGCTCTGGCTGTTGTTGGCATTGTTCAAGGCATGAGCCGAGCTAGATATTCAGACTATGTGATGAAAGCTGGGAAACTGCATTTCTGTGTTCTGAGCACTCACAGGCCTTTGTCTTTCGTTCAGTTTTCTCTTCTGGAGGGCGCTGCAGTAGACCAGGATTTTTTTCACGTCCCCACGTTGTGAATGTGTGTGCCTCGGCTCTGTGCTCCGGTGGATTTAGTCTTGCTCCCCATTCCCGAAGGCACAGTGTCCAGGCGACAAGCCAGCATCACCCGAGGTCCTGCCTGGCTCATGTGTTTTCCAGCCGGACCAGGCTGGTGCTGGGCCCGAGAGATCTGTTTGCTCAAGAGTCCACATCAAACAAGGCTCCACAGTGGGCTTTGGGTGGGAAAAGCCTCCTCGTCAGCCAAAAGCTACAGTGGGATTGGCACCCCTCTGCCAAAATGAAATTAAATGACTTCCTAAACAATTATCATCTGTGTAAATCAAAGGACGCTTTGGTCTTTATTATATCCCATAGATGTGCCTGGGTATATTTTTAACTTGTTTAGAGGGCCTTTGAAAACCTGACTGACTTCAGGCACATAGCTGACTTCAGATGGAGCAGAAGAGACACAGTCAGCATCCCAGCCTTGCTGGCCACTCTGGGGCAGGTCACTCACACTGAGCCTGGACTGGTTGTCCTGGTCATAGCCTGCCTCATGGTGTCTCTGGGGAGAGGAGATTTAACTTGAGAGAATCCAGCTTCTACACTAAGAATGAGGTGTTTCGTGGGGAGATGGATGGATGGGAAACCTTCTATGTACTTTCTTACTGGTCCCCCCACAGGTTCAGACTAGCCCCTGGCCTCCTTTTGCCCAAGAGGAAGACAGTCCTAGGAGAAATGCAAAGAAACCAAGATTATCTGAGCCAGGAATTAACACTGATGTATTCCGTGTATGACGTAATTTTGACTGTGGGCTTCTTTGGTCTCACTTTTGAAACTACCCAACAGCCCCTGACGCCCCCTTCTCACTCCCCCGTACTCCTGAATAACGTGCGAATTACTGAAACAGACAGTGGAGCAGAATGCCTGCCGAATGCCAGGTACGGGGCACATGCTTTCCATACATAATGAGGACTTAGGTGCTAAAATCTTTCACTTATTTGGCTTAAATTGAAGGGCTTATGTTGTGTGCAGAGCTGTCATGGATGGACTCCCTTAGCCCACCGGTGTGGGACGGCACATTGGGCCCTGGTCTTCTCTATGATCTGTGCAGGTATCTGAGGCAGGGCAGAGCCCCTGCAAACACAGTGCTAGCCTGGGTGATCCTCCTGGGCCATATCCAGCAGTGACAAAGAGGTGATGTCACTGGACGGTGATTCAGGGCCGTGGTGCTCTTGAAGACTGTGGTTTCTCCTGGATCCCTGGGAGGCAGTGGGAGGAGAAGGCCTGAAGTCAGCGTCTCATGTAACACAAGGGGGTTTTGGGTTGGATGAGGTCATAGCAGTGAGTCAGAGCCCAGAGAGAGGCCAGATTTGCATGAGAGGGACCCTAGGTCCACTTCCTAAATTCCCCAAAGCCGGAAAACCCTCAGCCGCTGTGCCCTGCACCACTACTGTGGGCCCCTTGATGTCCTCCTGGCTATGGGAGACGCCTCCCCCTAACTGGGGCATGTGGAGCCTCTTTCTGCTAGATGGGGCTGGCCTTCTTCCTGAAGGCGGCTGGGGACCTTCAGGCGACCTCAGGCAGGTGTTTTGGAGAAGGTGCTGAGCTACTGGTACCACGGGGTCCTCTAGAACACTCGGTTACGTTCTGAATAGCCCATTTACAGTCACAGGAGCGGGGAGACGGGTGACAGAGCACCAGCTCTTCTCCTGTGAGGGGGAAAATGAGGGCAGTTCCTTGGGTCTTTAGAGCTGAGTCTCCCCATGGGATGCTTTTCTGAGTCCCAGCTGCCGTGTTTTTAGCGCTCAGAGCCCACCTGTTGGATGGAACATTTCTACCCTTGCAGAAGGTTCTTTAGACAGCCCTGCTCCAGCTTCCCATTGCAGGGCAGGCCTCGTGGAGCACCCCAACAGCCCCATCCCCTTCCTTGGTACGGGAAGCCCCAAACCTAATTTTTTAAAAAAGTAAAATCATCCAATTCTTTGCCAGTAGCAAATTCAGTGCTGAACAGTCAAGGTGTGGGCTGAGCAGAACACAGCTGCAGCCTGAATTTCAGGGTCGGGGAGGGGACAGCCAGGCATTGATCTGGGTTCTAACAAACCTTCCAAGTGGTTCTTACTCAGCATAGTCTTTTTGTTTTGTTTTAATATTATTTTATGGAAAAAAAGTGAAACAAAATTTCATAACAAAATAATAGGAGAATAACAATCAACAGCTAACACGTTACATGTCGTTATCATTAAAATAGTTTAAAAATTTTTTTATTTATTATTAAAGTCATACCAAACTGCTCAGTTTGCCTGCAGTGGTGCCCGCGGTCAGGGCCAGAGCTCAGGCCTTCCAGCTTGCAACCAGCGTCATCCTCGTGGTCAGCTGCAGACAGCTGGGCACTACTCACCCGCACCTGGGCCGAAGCAATGGAACAGGTACCTGCTGGCTGTCACCTGCCATTGACTGATGGCTCTGGAATTTTGTCAGGTGTGGTGCTCTCTGTCTCCTTTGTAATTCCTACCCTAACTCAGCTTCCTATCTCAGAACATGGATTTCTCCCCCACCTTTGGGAACTAGTGGGGGAGGAGCGGTACGCAGGGCTCATGAAGTCTGCTTGTCCTGTGACAGGTGGGATTTGGGTTGAAAGAGATCATGGCAGTGGGGCAGGTGCCAGAGGAAGGTGAGGAGGGATCCCAGATCCCCTCCTAAGTCACTCCAGTGCTGGAAATTCTGTCAGTTGCCACCTGGGCTCTGTTTCATTCTAAGAACAAAGTCCTTACTAGGGCTCAGGATTTGAAATTCACATTATTTACATGTTGGAGAAAAACTGAAAAAAGAAATACCAAGCAGTACTGTTTCAGTGGATATTATCTGACACATTTTGCATTTCTAGAGGGAGACATTGATTACAAGTTGGGAAACCTCTTTCTATGTGCTGGGCCACCAGGTTGGCCCTGGGGCGACGGCTTTGTCCGGGGGGAGGTCTCTGGTGGCTGTCACGGTGAAGACCATGCTGTCTGTGTTGAGACAAGGAATGTTTGGGAACAGGATTGCATGGCCCCGTAGATTCGGCTGATATTCTGCTTGCAGGAGAGATGTAGGTAACAATCTGGAAAAAAACAGACTTCTCTTTGCAACCTCACAGAGAGATAGCAACCGTGAGGCTTGGACGACGGAACACCGAGAGCTGAAAACGTTAAATGCTGCTCATCTCGGGGGACCGCACATTCAATCTGTCAAACCCTTGCATCATCTTGCCAGTTGGTAATGTGATCCCAGAGGAATCTCCCAGATGAGTACATGGAGCTGAGATTGGGTGTTAGATCATTGTCACCACCAAGACGAAGGTCAGATTCAAAATCCAGATCGGTGGTGTGAAGATGAGGGCCAAGAAAGGGAGCAGCCCTGCCTGCACAGAGGCCAGGCCAGCAGGCTCCTCTTAACTCGGAGTCACAGACTGGAGCCCTGTCTCACGCTGAGACCTCTCCACACCCTCCCCAGTGCCAGGCATTGCTTTTGGAGATCACCATCGTAGTGACTGGGGAGCAAGGAGACTCTCGACATGCCCCTGTGTGCCTGTGTGATGCTCACTCACTCCTCTGTGCAGAGGTGGCTGGACACACTCCTGTACTCTGCTCCCCACTTCCTTCAAGACTACCCCCTGATGTTTCAGTTACCCACTGCTGCGCAGAAAACTATCCTGAAGTTTCTTGTATGAAAGCTGTAATGATTGTTAGTTATTGCTCACAAACCATGGTCCGGGAATTTGGAAATGTCACCATGCCTACTCATCCAGCTGACCGAGTCCTGCTTTGGCTTGAACATCTGAGCTGATGGTCATTGTCTAGGGCTTTTTCTAGCAGCCTCCAACCACTCTAGTCATTGAGGCAGGATTTCCTGGCGGTGTGGCCTTGGGGGTATAAGAGGAAGACAGTGAGAGCTCCTGGGCCTTCTGAGGGACAGACCTGGACCAGCACAGCATCCTTTGTCCTGGTTCCCTTGGTCAAGCAAGGCAGACCCATCTCATAGGAGAAGAAACAGGCGGTTTCTTGATAGGTGGGGTACCAGGAATTTGTGGCTGCTTTGAATTTGTAAATCAGGATGACACCTGGCGCTGCTCACGGTGAGTGCAGAGGGATGGGGAGGTGCCCAGCTAGCACTTCCTCATGGGCTGCACGTTTCTGTCCTGTGGGTCTCCCCACTCCACAGTGCTGGCCTGAGGATACCCTTGCTGGTTCCAGATCACGCTGACGACAGGGTGGCCTCTCACAGATCCCCAGGTCTAAGGAAAGTGTGTGTCACTGCTCATTTGCTCCGAGCTCCAGGAGGCCCCAGGAAGTGGTCCAGTTTTCCTGTTCCCTTGTTTAAAGGCCTAAGCAGAGACCTGCATTTCAGTCTTAGAATCATGGTGGCTGTTGTGATGCTTCTATTATCCTGGATTTTGGCAACTCCTGGGGGAGAAGAGGTAGAGGAAAAGGATCCTTGCTAGTGAGTTCCTTTGCCGTCTGCAGGGTGATACATCATTCCTTGCTCATTTCTGCCATATGTCTCCAAGAAAGAAGGGAGTGATGTCCCATGGGACCAGGGGAAGTGTACCAGGTTGCCCAATTGTGATGAAAATATATTTTACTTTTATTTTAAAGTATGCTGTAGCATTCCAGTTTGATTTTTCTGCTTTTTTTTTTAAATAGAAGACGCATGTGCCATGAGTCACCTTGAGTCACTTTAGTGCCCTTGGCAGACATGTAAGCTCTGTGGGTGCATACAAGGTCATGCACAAACCCCAGGCTGCCTTGTGTCCCCCACATAGGGTGGCAAATCTGGGGAAGCTCTTGTGCACACCAGGTTCATTGGAGGTGACATCTTCCCTAGGCCATGGCCGTGATGACTAAGGGGACCTGTAGGTGGTATGGGAGTGATGGACACCCAGGCAGACCGAGGTACCAGAGAATCCAATGCAGGGCCGGCAGAGACTCAGGGAATGCTGGCACCTTGGGATGTGGACACAGCTTGGACACAGGCATGACTCAAAGCCAGCTCTGAGAGAGCAGTGTTGCCGGGTAGGGTCCACAGATGCTTGCCGTGGGCCTCAGCTGGTGGAACAGTCCTGAGGCCATCCTTAGAAGAGTCGCTAAGTGCTATCTCATTTATGACTTTCAACAATCCTAGAGGCACTAGAATTATCCCTGTGTCTCTTTAGTGTACATGGTTTGTGGATGGTGGGTGGGTGGGTGGCCAGAAGTGACCCAGGTACCTCTTCCACTGTGGCCCCCTGTGCCTGTCTCCAGAGCAAATGAAGTAGGGCCTGCGGAGGCTGTGAGCACCTCTGCTCAGCCCTTCATTGCTCGGACTCCTGCTGCAGAAGGGAGCAAAGGGTTAGGACAGGAGAGCAGAGCTAACGGCTCCCTGCAGTTCTGTTCAAATGCACTGTCCACATCTGTCCAACAGGCCAGTTTTATAAACAGGAAGAGCCTCTAGGAAAACAACTGGGCCATCCCAGAATTTGGGATGGTCATGCAGAGGCTCTGGAGCTTGGAGAAAAATAACCCCACACCAGAGCACAAGGGGTGGGGGACGCTTCTGTGAGCAGATGGGCAGCTTGCTTTGACAGAGAGAGCTGCAGAAGGAAGACCTTCCCATCCCCCAACCTCACTCCCGCTACCACCTGGGGGGGCGCTTCAGGGCAGCAGGAGGCGATGAGAGCAAAGAGAGGACTCTGAGGGGTGAGGGGGCTGCCCCACAGCAGGGCGGTGGGCATGACATTTTGCGTGCACCTCATTGCTAGGCCATCGGGGAGATGAGAGCTCTCTTTTTTTCTGTGGCTTCGGGCTCTCTGAAAAATGCCTCTTTCCCAGTGCCAGCCGCAGCCCTGGTGTCCCTCCAAGTAGCACCTGGTGTCTCTTGCTCAAGGGCAGAGGCACTGGGGGGCGCAACAGGGCAGCTGAATGGAGATGATGGTGTCACCCCTGGGGAGAGCAGTGAGCAGGGAAATTGGACCGTGAGCAAACCCATCACTGACTGCATTGGAAAATGAGGGGGAAAGAAGGTTGGAATTTCCAAATGGGCCTGTGGCTCTCGGAGGCTAGCGTGCAATGGGAGGTTGTGATCCTAATAATGATGCTACTGAAGTGTAATGCCCACCTCATGTGGGCGTCATGAGAGTTTCACAAATTAGAGCGGGACGGAGCTCATGCAGGAGGCCCTGAGGGCTGTGTTGTGGTATCGTGGAATTGTTAGTTTCATTATTTGCATCACTGTGTGAAAGCTGACTCCCTGGCACGAGAGCCAGAGTCTGCCTTTTACGAAATAGGTGCTTTAGGTCGCAGAGCCCTGAGCTGGGAGATAACTGAGGTCTCCCTTGTGTTCTCTGGGAGCAGGATTCTCACCAACTTGATCCCCTTGTCCTGCCATCAACAGGTTTATAAGCTGTAGGAAGACACAACAACTCTGATCTCCTGACATAGGAAGGTGTCTTAGTTACTTTTCTCTCATTGCTGGGACAAAATAGCAGACACCCAAAATGAAGGAAGGAAAGGTTTATTTAGCTCACTGTTTGTAGAGGTTTCAGTCCATAATCAGCTGGCTCCAAGGCAGGGTGGCAGGCACAGGGGCAACCCCTCAAGGCAGCAGCCAGCAAAAGTAGCCAGAGCAAAAAGCGGGGGAACAAGTGTCTTTTCCTCCTTTATATTGTACACAAGCCACCCTCCACCCTGGGTGTGTGTATGTGTGTGTGTGTGTAACACTCACAAAATCTCCTGGTTCAGGGAAGGTCACCTGAGCTCCCTGCATCTTGGATTCCTCATGGCGATGTGTGAATAATAAACTCCACCCGCCCGTAAAAGATTTTCCTAAACTCTGAAGAGGGTGAGGAGATTACAACAGGAAATAGACAAGTTGCTGGCTGGAGGACAAGCAAGGAAAAAAGGGCAGAAACATTTCTGGAGCAAACTGGCATAAACCTGTTCTACGGGAGTCCCCACAGGAAAAGCAGGGAGCTGGACGCGCCTCTTCTTTCAAGGGCACTGGACTCATCGTCACGTCCACACCTCCGCCCACGGACTTCAGTGTACTTTAATAGAGGTCCCTTACAAAAAGTCCTTAGTGTCGCACATGTCCTTTGTGATACTTGGCACTTTTCAGTGGGCTCTGTGGGACCCTCCGAAGCCACAAGCTCTGGGAAAGTCATGGTGGTTCAACTTCTGGTCTCCCTTGGCGATGACACAGTCATTTCATATAGTGGCACGAACAAGTCAGAATTAGTGAACTGACTTTTAAAAGTGTTATTTTGGACTCTGTATTCATCCTTTTGATAATTTTTGAAAATCTACTACCTGCTGTCATAACCCTGTTCTAGACACTGGAATCCAAGTGGTGAACAAAACTAATGAAAATCTGGCCCTCGTGGAGCAGGAATTCTGTGGCAAGGGACAGATAGAAAAAAAATAGCTAAAGAACGAATTATGTTAGTGATATTTAGACTGAGACTGGGAGTCTGGAGCTTTTTTTTTTTTTTTTTTGGCACTGTCCCCACATTCTGGACACTCTTCTACCTAATGTCAGTGACCTCCCTGGGCTGTGTTTGTTGACACAGTGCAGAACTCAAGAGCTACTTGGTAAGTGCAGGTAGAAAAAGGATCCCGTGAGTTTGTTATGCACTGCAGAGGACTTTCCCAGCCTGGATCTGGCCTGCAGTGGCAGTGTGACCGTGTCCCATGGCCTGCCCCATGGCATCAGAGGAGTCAGACAAGCAGAGGTTCAAGCCGGCTTGCAGGCCTCGGCCTCACGGTCAGTGCCCAAGCTGCCTCTGTGTGCCTCTGCTCTGTAGCCAGCAGGGGATCTCTGTGTACCTTGCCAACTGCCTCAACTCCTCAGCAGGCCCGGGATGGCTAGAGTGGAGAGTAGGCTTCGGGGGGGGGGGGTGTTTCTCTGTGCTCATTTTCTAGGTGTTTCTAGAAAGATCTATGACTTCTGTTCAGGTCAGTTTAATAAGAAATCACATTTCTGTAGGATCTGCACAGATGAGATTTTTGTTGGCTTGTTGTTTTTTAAACGTGATAGAGGTAGTTGAAAACAGACAGAACTTAACCCTTGGAACATAACCACGAGCTTGACGAAGCTCAAAAACACACAGGATTTCCTTTTCCTGCAGACACACACTGCTTGGGTCACCACAGAGAGTACCACCTTATCTCGTTCTCAAAGGTCAGACCCTCTACCGACACTGATGCTGCACGTTGCAAGGGTAAAACATTGGGATGAGATGAGTCTCTGCGATGGTGAAGACAGAAAAGGAGGGAGGGACTGTGTGCTTTGGGGTCTCACCCACTGGGGGGAATAGCTTTGCACCTGAAAGCTGTGACACTTCCCTGGAGACCATGGCATTCTCTAGCTGTGTGTCAGATTTCCTCTCACCAAGCACTGCCCAAAAATGAGAAGGTGGAGTATGAGAAAGTCAAGAAACTGCTACCTAGACTGGAACACTGTGTGGGTCACTTCCTGAAGTCTTAAGCAAAGCTCATTCTGAACATGTCATCCATCTTGGGTCAAAACAAAACACTCCTCATGCTTTCTGAAAATTGCAAGCCTTCCCAGAATTTCTTCTTTAAATAAAACAGTAAGAAACTTAGGTTTAATACTTAGTTTTATCTTGGAATTAGAAATACTGATACCAAGATCTCAGACTGGGAAAGCGAGCACACAGCAGAGTGCTTCCCTTCCAGGTACTTCCTAGGTCCAGGGTGGTAAACTTTTTCTGCAAAGGGCCAGATGGAAAATATTTTAGGTTTGAAGGCTAGAGGTTTCTATCACAATTACTGAACTCTACTATTGTAACTCAGGAGAAGCATAGGTGATTTGATAATCAATAAACCTGGGTAGTTTCATAAAATAATATTTATATATGTAGGCAACCAGCTTACAGGTTCTATCAACATGAGAGCTCATTCCTGGACCTTGTGAGCACCTATACTTAAATGGTAGAATGCTTTTGCAAAGGTGTTTGTGTTTTGAAAACAAATTTGTACTTGAGTAAAGAGCATATAAGATACTGCAAATAGCTCCTCCAGGAGGCAGGGAATGCCTAAACACAGTGGAGAAAAATGTAAAAAAGAAAAACTCCTTTAAAAATTTCTTTTACTCAGCTGACAGATGAAGTGAGGTGCAGTGGTAAGAAAACATCACTCCTTCTGAAGGTGGTAGCCATTGTTAATTCCCTATTATCTTGCTTTGAAGTCCTGTATCATTTTCATTGTTTTGTTTGGTGGTATTTCATTCTGTTTTGTCTTGTTTGATTTTATTACATCTGATGGCATGGGCAGCTATTTCAAAGATAACAAGATAGATTATGGTAGCCATTTTAGATTTACTATCATCTTGTTTTGAAGTCCTGTATTGTGTTTATTGTTTTGTTTTTATTGGTTCTGTTCTGCTTGATTTTTACTATGTCTGAGGGAATGGGCAGTGATTTTGAAGACAGTAAGAGGCATTATGGTAGCTATTGTTGATTTCCTATTATCTTGTTTTGAAGTCCTGTGTCACTTACACTGTTTTGTTTTGATAGGTTTATTCTGTTTTATTTTGCTTGGCTGCAAGAAAATATTACTCCAGAGATGCAGATATAAACCAAAGCCAATGGTGCCCTGGGGCTGCACACAAATCCCAGAGCACCCCCTGCTTCCAGTTTTACTGCACCCCCAGCTTGTGTGTGCATACAAAACTCAGAGCCAACACAAGGTGGGGATTTGGATTGAACATCAGCTGTCAAACTAGAGCCCAGCAGGATGACATTCTCAGTGAAAAGGAGAATCAGAGCAGAAAATAGGAACAGGAAAGAAATTTCCCTGTCTCGCCTTTGGATTTGATAGGAGTCCTAGCAAGCAGAAGAGGAATCTGGCAATAGATTTTCCATATCTTTATGTTCCAGAATATCAAAGCTGAAAATTTAAGTTATCCTGAGTTGAGAATAGCCCCATCTTTAGGAACCAGTCTGGGGAAAACAGATTTTCCAAAATAATTTTAAACAGAACACGGACTTACAGTGTAACCTATTTAGAACACAATTCATAATGAACAGGTCAGAAGAAATAATGAACAGTGATGTCAGACCTGCGAAGACGTAGATCTTACCAGATAACAGAAAATAAAGCATGCTTACCATATTTGACTAAGCAAAAGAAGGCATCCAAAGAATGACCAAGGCAGAGGAGTCTATAAGAAATGACAAGAACAAGAAAAATAACAAAGATAACTTTTGCAAATAAGCATATAAAAATTAAAAGTAAGGACTGGGGGTATAGCTCAGCAGTGCAGTGCCTGCCTGGCAAGTGTGAGGCCCCAAGTTAGAGTCCACATGCAAAAAAACTGACATGTGTAATCATTATATACTGAAAATATATACTAATGGATGGCAAATAAATGTATGAAAAATGTTCAAATAGTCATTTGAGAAATGCAAAATAAACAACACCAAGAGAATGGCCAACATCATGAAATCTACCACTAACAAATTCTGGAGGGGCTATGGGAAAAAAGGAGCCCTTCTCCACTATTGGTGGGAATGTAGATTGGTGTAACCACTACGGAAATCAGTGTGGAGATTGCTCAAAAAACTAAAATTGGAGGTTCCATTTGATCCAACTATCCTTCTTCTGGGTATTTACCCAGAAGAACTGAAAACATCAAACTACAGTAGTGTATGTGCACCCATGTTTATAGCAGCACAATTCATAATATCCAGATCTTGGAAACAACCCAAATGCCATCAACTGAGGAATGGATAAAAAAGATGTGATATTTTTATGCAATGTAGTACTACAGCTATAAAGAAGGATAAATTTGAGGCTTTTTGGTGCTTAGAATTGAATTCAGGACCTTGTGCTTGCTGTGCAGGTGCTTATGCCATTGAGATATATCCTTGGCCCCAATTCAAGGCCTTTATAGGTAAATGGACGCAACTTGAGACCATACTCATAAGTGAAATAAATCAGAATCACATGTGTAAACACTGTCTTGTCTCCCTAGTGTAAGAAACTAGTGAAAGAGTAAGTAAGAGTAAGTAAGATCTAAAAGGTACAATAGATACTGTAGAAGAGAAAGAAACTGCTCAAAGGGAAAGAACAACTGGGATGGGGGAAAGAAGGAAAGGAAAGGAAAAGGAAAAAATATAAATATAATAGCAAAGATAACTGTACTACTAATGCTATTAGTTCAAGGGAAGGAACAGTTAGTGCTCATATTGTTTGGTCACTGTTGCATGCCTGTATCTGGTAATCTGAGCAACTCTTTGAAAGATAACAATATGCAATATAACAACTATTGTTCTTGTCATCTTGTCTTGAAATCTTATATCACTTTTGATTTTTTGTTTTTGTATGCTTCTTTTTTGTTTTGTCTGTATTTTTTTCTCTTTAAAGTAAAAAATGTAAAACTCGAAAGACAAGTTAAATAGAAATAGCTAGAGAGACAGTAAATGAGAACTTCTATCTGAAAAAGTTATGCATAAAGCATTACATAGAGACAACAAGATGGAAAATATATGTGTGTGGTCAGGAAACATGTAAGAGCCAGAAGTTTAGCATAGGTTTAATTGGTATTCTAGATATAAGTAATACAGAAAAATGAGCAAAGGAAATATTGTCTTAGAATGCTTCAGAACTTACGACAGACACATTCTGAGCACGAAGTCCAATCAAACTCAGAGAAGAATTAAGAAGGCCCCATCCAAACCCACTGCACTGAACCGAAGAGTCCCAGGGTGATGGTTTCCTCTCATAGGTTTCTCAGTTAACACATGTCAAGCCAGAAGTCCATGGGATGGTGTCTTTGAAATGTACAGAGAAAAATATCTTTTAAAAAAATTTGTATTTTAAAGAGAATAAAAACCAAGCAAAACAAAACAGAACTAAGCCAATCAAAACAAACCTGTGTAAGTGACACAGGACTTCAAAACAATAGGAAATCAACATGGTTAGCATAATGCTTCCTGCTGTCTTCAAAATAGCTGCAGATACCTTCAGACATAGCAAAAATCAAACAAAACAGAACAAAATAGAACCAATAAAAACAAAACAATGAATGCAATAAAGAACTTCACAACAAGACGATAGTAGATCCAAAATGGCTATATAATATACCTTGTTATCTTTGAAATAGCTGCCCATGCCATCGGATATAATAAAATCAAACAAGACAAAACAGAATGAAACGGTGGCCCTGAAACAAGGCTCGCAGATCGCTGTAGCTGCTGGTTTCAAACAGGAGCCTAAAGAGAATTCTTTCTGTGGTCTGTTGGCCATTTCAGAACTTTGGAAATGTAATGGTCAATTCATCAGAAAGAAATAGCAGGTGAGTATGGCGGATTTTAGGGGGCCTGCAGGGGAGAGACCCTGGTGCCTCGGGACCTGCACCATGAGGTGACTCGGGGTGCCGGGAGAACAAGGAACTCCCCCCCTCTCTGGGGGGCGGCTGTGAGCCTGCCGGCACGTGGGCTGAAAATCAGACATCTCATGTCGTCCTGTCCCCTGTCCCATGCCCCACCCCGGCAAGTGGGAGCCAGTGAACTACACATCTTGTGAAAAGATTGGCTATGTTATTTAGTATGAGCTCCCCATATGCAAAGATATGGACAACCATTTGGAAGAAAACAAGAGACAATATGACAAATAGTGAAGATCTCTGGTTGTCTAACTTTGAAATTTATGCTTTCTTATGTCCCGTCCTGTTCTGTTTTGTTGTATTTAATTTTACCCCCTTTAAAATAAGATTTAAAAAAATATATAAAAAGAAAAAAAAGAGGGGAAAAGAAAGTGCTCTAAAAAATATAACTGCATGTATGTTTGAGTGTGTAAGATAGATGACCACATTACTGGTTTTGTTGGATTGTTGAGTAGAACTGTTAACAGTCTCATTGTTTGAATGTCTACTTTGTATGCTTTAATTTTGTAACTTGAACAACTGTTTCCAATAATGACAGTATGTAGCTTGTCAAGTGGCGATTACTCAGTGTTCTTGTTTTTGTTTTGTTCGTTTATTTTTTGCCTTTGGAATTCTGTATTGTTGCTGCCCTTTTTCTGTTTTGTTTGGTTGTTTGCTTTTTTGTTTATTCTCTTTAAATAAAATTAAAAAAAAAAACAGAATGAAACGCCCCCAAACAAAACAACGAAAATGATACAGGACTTCAAAGCAAGATAATAGGGATTCAGCAGTGACTACCACCCTGAGAAGGAGATCCCCATAGATGCTATGCAGCATATCGCCATCCTCTGAATAGAGGATCAGACCACTGGCTTTAGACCTGCAAAATCAGTGAAACACTAAACACTAAAGCATTAAATTGTATTTTACCTCACAAGCCATCATTGCAGCCTGTGTTTCTCTGGATCACCCAATCATTTATGGCGGGAGGTTTACGATTGGCTCTTCTTGTTTCCCAGCCCGTGTGCTGGAAGGAGCTGGCACCTGGCTGTTTCCTGAGTGTCCCGTGCATGGTGCCGATTCGCAGGGAGGGTTTGCTTCTTCAGGGAAAAATATCTTAACCTGGACTTCTTAGAGAAACTCTCTTTCTGGAAAGAAGCATGAAGAAACTTGGGGTGAAACTGAGAATAGTTATTACCAGTGATCTTTGCCTCCCAGAAAATAGAAACATTCTCTAGGATTAGGGGAAATCGTCTCAGCATAAGAGGATATGTTGCAGGAAGAAATAAACAGAGAAATGGGTCCACATGTTGACGGATTGACACTCCATGAGTGTTAAAAACAGTCACGACAGTGGCTGATTGGTGGGAGGACAGGACTTAAACACTCCATGCACTGGTGGGTGGTGGGATTTTAGGGCCAGCTTCCTTGAAGCATGCTTGACATATAATAAACATGTGGGTGGTAAAACTTTCACTTGCTAAGTTTGACATATGTGCATGTTCATGGATCCATGATGAAGATAATGAGCACATGCATCACCCCCAAAAGACTTTTTATGCCCTTCTGGAATCCCTTTCTCTCACACTATTCTCCTACCCTCAGGCAACCACTGATCTACTTTCTGTGAATGTGAGTACTCTGCATTTTCTGGAGTTCTGTAGTAATGCTACTCTGCTCTTTGTAACTATCAGTCCTCTACACTTTGTCATGTAGCGTGTTCCATTCAGCATAAATATCTTGAGGTCCGTGCATGTATCACTAGTTTATTCCTTATTATTGTGGAGTCTGAACATATCACTGGTTTTTCAAACTCCTGTTGCTGGGCGCTGATCATTTTCTAGTTGGGAACTGTTACAAATAAAGCTACAACCAGCCTTTGTGTACAAGTCTTTTTAGATGGTCTCTGCTCTCTGTTGTCTCAGATAGGTAAGATGAGTAGAATGACCGGATCATACAGCAGCGTATGCTTCGCCTGTGAGCAGCTGCCACACTGTTTTCTAAAGAGGTTTACAGCATTTCCTTCCCAACAGCGGTACTGAGGAGTTCATGGTGCACCATCCTCAGTGATCCTCACAGTGCTGTCTTTTTAATTTTATATTTTCCAGTAGTATGTAGTGTTATTCTTTGTGCCTTTCATTCATTTTCCCTAGTGACAAATCTTGCTGAGCATCTTTGCATGGACTTGCTTGCTGTCCATCTATTTATTTATAGTTAGGAAATTGTTTAAACCATTTGCTCATCTAAACAAATTGACTTGTCCCATGACTGGTGAGTTTTGAGAGTTCTTGATATATTCTGGATGAAAATAATTTACCAGATATTTCTTTTATAAAGACTTTCTATTAATGTGTGGCTTATCTTTTTGTTCTCTTAACAGTGTTTCTGTAAGAGTAGAAATTTTTGATTTTCATGAAGTCCAGTATATTGATGTTTTCTTTTTTGGGGAGGTCAAACTTTTGGTTTTGATATCTAAGTCATCTCCTCCTAACCCAAGATTGTAAATATTTTGTATTCCCCCCCCCCAGCATTTTAAAGCTCTTTTCTGCCTCTGGACCTTTGCACACACAGTCCATCTTCTTGAATGCTGTGCTGTCAGAGCTCATGTGACACCCCTCTATACCCTGTTGCCTCTCTTGGCTCCTTGTAATGAAAGTATCCCAGCCCCGCCTTCCCCTCCCATTGCAGCGTTGTATACTTTTATATTTTACAGTAGTTTTCATCTACGTTTTATCTGTTTGTTACCATGCACGTCATCTCACTTCTCAAAGACTTTGGTCTCTCCACAGTCTCCTCAGTGCTAGGAAGCACATGGCACACCGAAAACTCACAAAGAATACTGCTGGTCGAGTATGTGATTGAATGGTAATTCTTGTGTCTTCCTCCAATGAAGCAAATTGTAGAAAAATGAGCTGGGAATATAGCACAGTGGCACAGCACCTGCCTGGCAAGCATGAGGTCCTGAGTTCAATTCCTGCTAACAAAAAAAGGTGCAAAAACTTACATAAAAGCTTTCATATCTCAATTCTGGCCCATGTCAAATATTTCTCTGCTAATGGGCCTCTGCATTTTTATATCTCTGAGGAGGATACTCCTATCCGTGGAGACTCGCAGCTCTACCTTTTTGGCGGGAGCTTGGTGTTGTCCTGTCAGATAGAGGAGTCAGATAGAGGAATTAGCTCGGATCTTCCTTAGCAGTGTCCTGGTGTGGTCCTGAGCTGGCCAAGATTGCTGTGAAACCTTTATCTATGAAAAACTTCAACTTCATTAGGATGTTAAGATTTTTAACTTTTCAAATTTTTTTAATTTTAAAATTTAAACAATTAACATACACTAATAATATTTAAAACTTTAAACTTCAGTAATATTTATTTAAGCTCCAAGTTATCATATTCTTCTCTGAAATTTCATCCCAGCTCCTGGTAGATTTCTGACCTGGCATTCTCCCCATCTACGAGGAAGGGTAGGGGAATTGCTCAATGCTGTCCTTCTAAGGAAGTGAATTAGATCATTCACAATCTGTGAATGAAGCAGATAGAAAATCCCTGCTGGACCTGCCCAAAATGCAAGGCCTTGTCCAGTGCTGGAGTCCCACTGGCTGTATATATAGAATTGAGGTGAAAGTGACCATCCTCATCATGCAACTCAGAATTTCCACAGTGTGTGCCCCAGAAGGCTAAAAAATATATTCTGCAATAAACTAAGTCTTGTCCCCAAGTAATTTTGGGAGACTCTTGCTCAAATATATTCTGCAACTACAGTGATCAGAGATGACAACATGCTTTTAACTGTACCTTTGGATTCTCCTGAGGGTCACTGAGGATGCAGTGTATCCTCAAATTATTTGACAGCTGTATTTGTTGAGTGTCTTCAAGTGTGGAGCTCCTTCAGGACTGTCGGGGCGTCACTGACTTGGGTTTAGGGGATCAGTAAGAAAAATGATTCAGAGTAGCTGCTTTTAACATTCTTTCAGTAGGGAATCAGACGTCAGAGCTGGTGGTTTCCGATTGCTATTCCAGCTTGTGATACGTTGCAAGACCGGCTTGTTGACATAGAGCAAATGTTCAGTGTTTGGTTCTCAAGACCAGAGATCAAATCTGTTTTTACAAATAAAGATTTGCTGGGGCACAGCTATACCCATTATTTGTGCTGCTTCCCCACCATGGCAGAGCTGAGCAGTTGTGCCAGAAACTACGTGATCCACAGAGCCAAATGTATTAACTGCTTCTTTAAAAAATAAACATGAAAAAGTGCCCCAAACCCTGCTGTAATCATGAGCTGGATCTGGAATCAGAACCCAGCTTGTTTCGCGTCTCCAAAGCCAAGGGTACGGTGATCAACCGTGGCAAGGGAGAGCACAGGTGGGTTGGGGACCGCTAAGTCTCTTTCCTAGCAAAGCTCCTGGGGGCCGGCATGACCCCGGAAGTGCAGCTGCCATGAAGAAGAGACAAAGGGCCCACTGAGGCATGGGAGTGAAACACATGCTTTCCTGTTTCCTGTGGTTTTCTTAAGGAGATTTTGTGTTTATGGATGAGTAATACTTATACATTGATTATAGTAGCTTTATTATAGTTATTTCAATAACTTCCTGATTTTTGATATTTATCAGAATTGTTATTTCTACTCCCTTTGTACCAGAAATCTGTTGTATAGAAATGTACCTTAAAATACACCCTGCTCTTTGTACCAGACAGAGGTGTGTATTAAAGGGTAGCATTATTTACCACTGAAACGAGTATAAGCACTTAAATATCCATGAAGCACAATAGAAAAAGATGGTGATTGCTGAAATTTTTAAAAAATTATTACAGAAAGAACGATCTTCCTCAAAATACTCCTTCTTGCTTCAAACGCATTTCTCTTGTCTTTCTTGTTACTTTTTGAAGCCGATCTGGGGTCCTCTTTCATGTCTCTGGTTGTATTGTCACGGCTGCTTCGATGTCCCGCACTGATTAAAAACATTTACCTTTCCTTGTCCTTTAGATTTCAGGAAAGAGCCAGAAGCTTCGAGGCGACAGATCTAGTGAAAAGGGCAGATGAGGACACGCCATAGTGTTTTTACGAGCTTGTTTTTCTGTTAGATGGCATTCAGCAGCAGCATTCACCGGATTTTTGATCCCATCTCATAAAGACACTCAGGAAAGCAGACTTCCAGAACTGTTTCAGGAAATGGCAAGAACGATTGGATGGCCGTATTGGAGGTGAGAATATTTCGAGGGGGATGCTAGGTGATACATCTTTCACTATAATATATTTTTAAACTTGAAACATTTACCATATATTGTGGTTGCCCTGCCCATGAGAGGAGGTGTGTTAAATAAAAAGAATTAATTCGGATAGTGAAAAAGAACTAATTCAGAATAAGGCAGGATGACAGTTGAAGGAGGGGGTCAAAATTTTACCTCTGCCTTTTTAGAGTTTTTTTGGTCTGGGTCTGAGAATTTCATTGATTAGTAGGAGAAAAACGTACACATTATATAACTTTATGTAACATGAGAGCCCTTCTAAGGAAATGAAGAGCCAAAGAAATGACAAAATCGAAAATTTTTACACAAGTTTGAACAAAGAGAGGCAGATGTGAAAAGCTAAGAACTGTTTCAATGAGGTCTGTGTGTTTCCCTTGAATAAGGTTCCTTTCAGGGAGGGCGCCATTCATATGGGAGTTTTATCTCCTGTTTTGGGGAACAAAAGGGTGGATTAGAATGCCTTTGCTGCATCTGGTTTTTTTTTTTTCAAGTGCCTTTTGCTCAAAATAATCTTTTTACCAAACTGATATATTTTGAGGTTGCATAGTCAGCTGTGTTTCGGCACTGTTATGAAAACATGTCCAAGGGGTGTTGTTATTAAATAAGAAAGTACAGAATAGTGTGCATTACTTATGTGCAGAAAAGGACAGATGAATACATTTGTGTACACACACCCATGTACACACAGAAGGACACATTACCTATAAAAGTTTGTCACCAGCAATTTACGTGGGTAGACAGGGATGGGAAAGGAGAGTATCTGTTTTTTTTTTTTTTTTACCTAGGTT